>VDFB02086081.1:111428833-111500050 GCA_007258455.2 Sequoia sempervirens
AAACTAGATCTTTCTTTTCATCCTTATTTATCTATAATGTTCAAGAAAAAGACTTGAATTCTCTAAAAATATACCATTTTATATAAAATTATCTCAATCATAGGACCTGAAAGGTTCTATCCTTTTATGTGAACCCCATAGCTAATGATGATACATTTTATAGCCTTATATTCTTCAACATTCACTACTTCTCCCTATCAGTAGTTTTTTTTGGATTTGATTGTGTGTAAGCTTTTGAATAAATGTTTCAGATCACACTATGTGATAGATCATCAAAATAGAAGACCGCTTCTTCATGATAAAAATGTTGTATGTTGAATCATCAGTGATTCAGCATTGACTACCTCTCCCTAGTAATGAATGTTGAATCACACTCCATGATAAAATTGTTATGTTGAATCATTCATGATTCAACATTGACTACTTCTCCCTAGTAATGTGTCCATATTCCTCGCTTAAAGAAGCAAAGATGTATCAATGAGGATGTTTTTCTCAACCACACACCATAGGTTTCTTATCAATAAGGGTATATATAAGATACCCTTGCAATGTAACAAGATACAGGCAATTTTTCTTCCCCAAAATATTTATTCCTAAGTTGACCCCACTAAGCATAATCCTAACCCTCTCCATCCATATTGTGTTCATTATTTTTGAAAATAATTTTTTTGAAGGGTATATAGAGTTGTCTAATGTTTTTTTGTCTCATTATCATTAAGGAATATATCAAAATATAAATAAATCTTACTGCAATTATAAGTTCTTAAAATCTTAATCTTCCTACTAGTTTTATTCTCTACAAGAGCCTTTAAATATTTAAAATATCTAGAAATAATTTAGATTTACTTTTAAGATAATATACACATGTCCTAGTATAATCATAAATTGAAGAAAAATAATATATATTTGTAAATATGATGAATAATAATAGCATAAAATACATTATAATGGATTAAATTTGACATCCCAAAATATTTATGAGAACTAGTGCAATGATGGATTTGGTTTTATTTTGAATACACACAATGCTCACAAAAAATAAATTTAATATTACAATCATTTAAAACCTTAACAAGGTTTATATTTTTAGGGTCCTTAAACCCTTCTCACCTATATGACCCATTCTTTGGTGCAGTAACATTATTTTAACTACTAAGCAGATTAATCTCTAGAGGATGAGCAACATTAGGTACACAAAAGCATGACCATCAAAGTATACACAACAAACCTCCTTTTTTATTTCTATTATTGATGAAGACACATTTATATAGATCTCTTCACTATAGGAATTAAAGAGCTATTAAATTGAAACATGTAATAATATAATTTAAAAAAGTGACAATTCAAATACCCTTACCAAGATGATAGATCCTATAACACTCACGGCACCATCCATGCAGAAACACACAGCTTATTCCTATTATTTAGTTTAATTTAAAAATTAATACCAAACTAGGGATATATATAGTATTTCATTGATACTCTTCTCATCTACTAGGGAATCTATAATGGCCAACAATATTTACATGAAAATAATCTCCAAAGTGCACCGTTCCACAATCATAATATTCATATTTTATAAACCAACCTTCATGTGAGGTCATGTGGAAAGAAGCACAAGAATCTATCAATCATGCACCTTTCAATGCATGAGTAGCCAAGTTAGTGATGAAATCATCACCTTTATCTGGGAAGGATCTCTTAGAAATGTTATAAGAATCTACCCTTTTCTTCTCCTCCTCCTTATAGTCTCTTATTACTTGTCTAGCTTTACTATAGTTCCAACATTTTTCATTAATCTTATCAAAATATTTGGATCTAGAATTATCTTACTTATTTTCCTTCTTTCCTTTTTTTAAGATTTTCCATGAACTACTTGAGCCTCCTTAGCTAACTTATAAGTCTTCTCATTTCCTTAGAAATTAAATACACAACCACTTCATCCTTCTTGAACAATGTGGTAATGCTCCCAATGGTCATAACTAGGTGGTCCCATCAATCTAGAAAAAACATAAAAAATGTCATACACTCATTATCCTCCATTTTCACTCCCACAAAGTGAAACTAAGTAACTACAATATCGAAGTCATTTAAATATGTTTGAACAAAAACCCACCATCCTCCATCCTAAAGGTATAAAAAAAATTATCAAGAAAATTTTATTTACTAGGGATTTGGCTTGATAAATTTATCCAAGCTTATTTCAAAGGTTCGATGTGGTAGTCTCTTCATGCAATTTAATAACATTGAATTGGCCAAATTGAGTCTAATGAGACCATTTTATTTTGTATTCATATTTTCCTAATCCTCTTGTGAATTAGTTGTAGGTTTGGATCTATATATTAGAACCCATAGCTCTTGGTCTATGAGGAAATTTTCCATATTGATCTTCCATAACTCAAAGTTTGTACTTGAGAAATTTTCCATCTCTATCCTTGATATGATTTCCACTCATTCCTAAAATGAGATAAAAAAAAAACTCTACATAATATCCTTCTGAAATAAAGATTAATAAAAAAGCTCTCTACATGACACCTATACTATGAGGTAATGAGGATCTAATACCACATAAAATAAATTAGGTTATGTAGAAATTCTTCTAAAACTAAAATTTTAAGGAGAGTGTTCTAGTGCCCATTTTTTTGTGTCTAGTTGTGCTTGAATCCTATCCCTTTGTTGCACTTGTCCCAATTTCCCCATTTATTATATTATATCTTAGAGACCCTCAATTGGCCCCCATGTTCAAAATTCCTCTCTATGTTATGTTGGCTTCCCCCTTATACTTCAATTGTTTTCCTTAGATGTCAAAATAAAAAACTAGCTATAAGTGTTGATAGTTGTGTTCAAGTTCCAAAGTTTGGAAATTTCACAAGTTCATAAGCTTCCCAAAACCCATGCAAACAGAACAATTTGAGTTTATAAGTTAGGAATATTACCATATATCTAGTTTATAAGAGCTAATTCCAACCTATCCTATTGATTTTAACTTCTTCGATAAAGATTACTCTGCGACTTTGCCTATTACAAAACTTTCGAACATGGTGTCATTGATGGGGGATTAATAGGCTCTTCACATTTCATAAAATTATTTTACATTTTATTAGAGGTTTAGGATAATTTCCCCCTCCTTAGATCTTCAACTTGGTATTGATTCACCAAAACTAAATATTAAGATTTGGGAGCCAACACCATTGAAAGCTCCTATGCTAAAAATCTAAAGTGAGATCAAGAAGTATTAAAATAGTTCAAGTTGACATTGGAAGGTGGTGAAGGGGATGTATGTTTTATTTGTTTAAATATTTAAGTGGAACATTTAGAGACCTTTATGATCCTTGGTCACAAACTACTCATCTTCAAGGAACACATCTCAAAAAGAGGTAGGTCTAATGAGTGTTGGGTCCATAGGTGAAGAATGAGATGGGAAGTGCCTATGTCAAATTTTTTTTGGGGCATCAAAGACTAATGTGGGAGAGTAGAAGAAATGGTTTTGTGAGGAGGAAACCTGAGTGAAGCTGAATGGGAATTAGGAGCAGAGGATAAAAGATGTTAGTTTTTGTTTCCTTCTTGGTGCAATGTAGAAGAGATGTGCAAAAAGAGTCATAGGTGGTGGATCTTATGTACAACAAATTGACTTTAGAGAAGCTATTTGATAACATTTTATGATATGAATTTGATGAAACTAATAGATAACCAAGAATATGTGGAAGAACAACATTTTTTTAATACTATAATTTATAGATCATAAAACAAACACATAAAGAAAGAAAATATAATTAAAACAAAATTTTCTAATGATGAAAAAAGTTACAACACATGAGGCACTCTTTTTCATTTTTCTTCATTATCTATTAGGTTAGAAAGATGTATATATAATATGTCAAATGTGCATGACTCACACTTCAATTTTCTAATATTGACTTCCACTCTAAGTTTCTTACTTGACTTGGCTATATAACACCTCATGCACTCTTGACTTGTACTCCAAATCTCTAACTTGATTTAACATGACTTGTACTCTTGATCTTAAAAGTATTTATATAATAAAATATTAAGAGATAATATTACTTTTCTTACACCATTATCATTATCATAGATTTTTAACACAAGCTCCTTAGAATTCTTGATATTTGTTTTGAGAATACTTTACATGGCGAAGAAAATAGTGATAGGATTTTGATTGGTCCGGTCTATAGACAATTTTGTTTGTTTTGATAATTGAAAATTGTAAGCCATTGATTAACCTATGGTTTGTTATCCTCAAGATGGTTTATATCAAGTCATCCATATTCTGGAAGGGGACGATGCCATAGCTTTTTCTGATTCAACCGCATTGTTTTGGGTCAAATCTTTATCGATGTATATTCTGTTTTTTTAGTCTTTACCACCATTTCCTGTGGAAGAAGGCTAGCGTAAGGATAATACACAATAATTACACAACTCGTTTTCATCATGACAAGTTGACAGAATGGAGAGAAAAGAGGAAACTTCGCATTGCAGACGTTAAAAGCCAAGAAAAATCAGTGGTCAATGCTAAACAATGTACAGTCGGCCTTAATGGATGGTGCTGACGACCATTAACTTCATAATCGGATCTGTGACATATATATAATCCAATTAAATAATTTGGTATACCCTACCCACTTTGTTGTTTGATAAATGATGAGAATTGCTCTTCTAGTAGTGGACTGTATGTATATATACATATATATAATTTTCAATGGTTTATTTCATTTTATGTTACAGATATAAAAAAAATAGGTTAGAAATTTATTTGTATTTTTATTATTTTTAAATGAAAATAAATTGTCTATTTTCTTTTATAGTTTATTAAGAGTTATTTTATTATCAAGTGACATCATTAATATTATGTTTATGATTGAACACATAAAACCTTTCAATAGTTCAACTAGACTATACAAACCCACACAACAATTCTGAAACTCAACTTCTGGAGCACCAAACCTTGAATACATAGAGAAAACCATTACAAGACACATTCCAAATCTGTGAGACCTAAAAAAAAATAGTGGAGGACTACATAGTAGAAACATTTCTCCCAGTCCATAGATAACCAACTCTACCAGAGTAGTTCACACACCGGTGAACACAACTTTCACCTTTCATCAAACTAGCAGCAACAAATCAGGAGATAATTTTCTCAAAAGCACTTGGTAACCCATCATTTCAGCACATCTGCAACATCATAAGGATAGCTCCATGTACTTACAACATCTCAAATAGTAACTCAACTATACATGCATAATCTGCAATATACTGAATTGTGTTGATATCAATGACAACATTAATGACAACACCACAAAACATGCTCATACTTGCAACACTCTTGACTTACTTGATTTCTTGATAGTGCTCTTGATTTCTAATAATTGCTTGTTAGTTTTCAAATGATGCAATGACTAGGTATTTATACATAATTATACTAATTTCTGGAAATTTGTAAATATCGATAGCCAAAATTTGACATTTGAAATTCAAATAGTAAAATCCCCACTCCAACATATTAAATTTTGGAGGTAAAATAGGGAGACCAAGTCACCTAGGGTGACTTATTCTTGGCCCTATTTTGTGGGATCTAAGGTGTTGGGAGACAAATATTAAATTTTCGCATTGGTTTTCTATATGGGTTTAATAGACAATTGCCCAAATGTTCTATAAACTAAGGGGGGAGCAAACATAGTGTGAAATTATCATGGATGACAATTTATGATGATACATTTAGCACCCACTTTAGTGAGAGTATGAACATATGCTTGGAATCACACCAAAGTAGAAAATATGTCAAGGGGGGTCCAATTGTCCAAATATTGAAGATATAGGACTAGAATGAATCTAAGGGGAATAAGCAAGACCCTAAGATTCAATATCCCATGGCAAACCAACATAAGAACAAAGGAACACACATGTACATAATACAAGAAGACAACATACATAAACATACACAATGTCAACACAAAATGCACAAGAAGGGTATGAATATCACAAACTAGAAAGATGCATTATGCTAGGATCCATATCCAAAGGTGTTCATGACTCTAACAAAGTCTGATATTTTCTAGGTGAATCACAAATTAAAGGAAACACTGGCTAGTGAAGTCTGATATTCACTAGGTGAGCCCCCTATACAAATTAGTGAAATTAGAAACATACAAGGACTAGTGAGGACAAATTTTCACTAGGTGTGTACCCATTGTCAACCATACCAAGAATTATACTCCCTAATAATTCTAATAAGGTGCTATAAAAATTCTCAAAATTTTATGCCAACGGATCACTAAGTCTAGCACGTGTGAACAAAGTGAAGCAAAAATTCTATGTCAATGCATCACTAAGTCCAACGCGTGTGAACAGAGTGAAGGAAATAATTTAATGTATGCCCCCAATTTAAATTTATTAGTAGAACACCATGATGTGAGCAATTTCTTTAAGGTAGAAAAATGATAAATGTCATGTGATAAGTTCACGAGAGCTTATTTGGAAAGCCATATGCCAATGATATGTTTCCAAATGAAGCTACTTCATGATAAGGGGTTGCCCCAGATACAATACAACAAAAATATAAAATATGAACACATAAGGGATCCACAGATTGGGGGTCAGTATACATATTTACTACCATAATGTAAATGAGACAAAAATTGACAAATCATTCCCCAAATACTTATGGAACAAAAAACACAATGGAGGAATGACACATAGAGAAAAAAAATTAAATTTTGGGTCAACATAGAAGAGACCTAAATATCTTAATGCCTTGCATCTTCCCCAAAAGGAGAATACAAGAAAAAAAGAGAAAATTTTATGATATAAAGAAGAATGGAGATACAAATAGATGAATATCACGACATATTTGCTTCCTTTATATTGTTGTACCAACGGAGCAACAAGGGTCATCCAAAAAAAATTCACAAACATAAAGACATGGCAAGAAACACAACATGGGAGATCACATCATGTGCAAGCATACACAAATAACACACAAAGAAAAAGCAAAATGGGTACTACACATGCAAGCAAATCTAAAGCAAATTGTCTATATCCCAATCTTGTTCATATATGAAAGGTAGAAAAATAGCCAAAGGGACTACAACAAGTGTCATACTAGGAGCATCACTAGGTTCAAAACATGGTGAATCACTCTCATCATGAAGATCATTATGGTTACCCCCATCTGAATTCATTGACGTGGAAAACAATAAAGATAATTATTTATGCAATTGTTAATTAATTTTAACATCTTCATTCTCATCATCAACATTTATCACAATGGGTGGTTTAACAGTGATGTTAGTTGTATGTTCTTATTTTATTCCTTAGTTTGGTTGGGACATGTAAGGTTCAATGTTGTTTTTTTTGTGAAATTTGTAATTCATGATTGAGTAATGTTGATTTTTTTGCATAGGTGTCTAATCATCAGGTAATTTTTTATTATTTTCACCCAACTAGTGAGCAATAGCATGATGTTTATGCCTACACTCTTTAGTATTTCCATTTCTTCTTATTCAATTTTTAATTTGTGAAGGTGTAAGGGTAGGTTTCTCCACCAATGGTCTCTTTTCTTCCCTTAGGGGAGGAGCTGAAGGGACCACCAAGGGTTGGGAAACCACTGTCTTCTTAAGTATATACACTTGATTTTCCTTCATAAGCACAAAGGGAATCATGTGATTATCTCTTGGTCTTTTGTATCATATTGTAACGTAGAAAATTGTGTACCTTTACAATTGCACATTATGTTTTTTTCCCCTAATTTATTGGACTTAATTAAGCTTCTAATTTTCCAAATTATGCATTCCAAAGCCTAATTCTTTATGATTTTCAAAAGGAGAACCAACATCAAATAAATGCATTTAACTATTAAATTTTCTTGGATTATTCATGTGTGTCCTAGAAATTTAGGCCATGACCCATTCTCCGATGGGAAAATGGGTCCCCTTTATGAGCCAAGACCTAAATGAAAATATGTTTTCTATATATTTTTAATGATCAAAATTCAAATTGGAAGTTTCAGATTTTGGAATCTATCTTTTGGGAAATTGGATAAACACCTATAAATACCTAATTATTTTATCATTTGAAATCTAAGAAGTAAGAGGTGAACTTCAAGAGAAAATATTATTGCCAAGATCAATTCAAGAGCATTCAATGGGAGCATTATCAAAGGATTTATAGCAGCAATCATGATCCACATAATGTCAAATTTTATGTGTATTCATGTTGAAGGCTAACAAACTTGTTGTAAGTATTAATGCTTTCAAGCATTCAAGCAAGTCTATCAATCAAGATCAAAGGTCCTTGAAGTAATGTGTTTGTCTTCAGTCCTTTAAGGCATCCATTGAAATGTGGTGAGCTGCAACAAGTTTTTTCATTCATCATTTCCTTCCATTTCCCATTTCCATTAAGGTTTTCATCATTGACATCTTGCTATAGTGAAAACAAGAACACTATTCACAAGGTTTTACTAAGGAAAACCCATATATGCCACCAAAATTATCCCTCGTTGGTTATGTGTAGGTTAAATTTTGCATTGTCACATTTCTTGTCACCATTCTTTCCAAGATATGGAAACTAAGTTGCAAAATACATTTATGACATTCTAACAAATTTTCAAGTGGAAAATAGAAGCCTAGTCCATCTCTAGAGGACCACAAAATTTGATCAAAATTTCCCTACAAGAACTCATTCACTCCTTGGCCATTGCGTCCTTCTTTAGTACTCGAGACAAGCTTTTATAGGTTAGCACATATCAGCCTACATCCCTCTGATCCACTTGCAATTCACTATTTATGTTTATCTATCTTCAGGAATTCACATTCTTCATAATAGGTCACATAGTTTAAATGGGATAATCATTTCAAATCATTCCAAAATCATTTCTAATGCCCTAATAAAATGCAAGATTGGATCACCATTAAGGTTGAAATTCAATCTCTTGTCTTTGTGGTTTGTATTCTAATGAAACCATAGGAAAAAGGGGGTATGGAGCATAAGTTTATATATCTTATCACATATTCCCTTATTTTTTATGTTTCATTTTCATGAACCTAACATTTGCATCATAACTTTTTGATTTGGTAGTCTTTCAAACCCTAGATATAGGTTTTGCATCCTTCATTTAGGTTTACATATTACATATTTGCATTATTGAAACTCATTAAAATAAAAAATATTGCATACATTTTGCATCATAGTCTATAGTAGTTTGTCTTTCAGTCATTTAGTTCAAAATTTCTTTCAAAATTGCACTCAGCATTATCACTTTTGTTTACACATTGTTATATAGTTGCACTTTCATTTTCATTACAAAATTTTGGGAAAATTAGTCAATATAGAATCACTTTGCAATTATAAATGACAATCCCAAATAGTAACTTAGACATTCAAAAAAAAATTCTCAAACCCTTCTATAAGGACCCACCCATTCACCCTTGGGTGACCCTATCCTTGTACAAGTGCATCAACAAAAAAATTCACACCTCTTTGTCTCTATCAACTTAGTTTGTTGCAACTTGTAGATCTGTGTTTCAATTTTACAATTGCATGTTTCATATGATTTGTTGCATATAGTTCATTTGGTGAAAGATAAAAGCATTGTTAAAAATAAAATTTGCATTGCATAATCATCATCTTCGGGTCTCTACATTCTAAAATTAGTCAATTATCATATCTCAGTTGGATCAATATTTGCTAAAATAACATTTACATTCTTTCATACTTGCATGGTGCTTTAAAGTGAAATACATTAAGAAAATTCTAGAAATTCCATTACTATTTCAATTTTCTACAAGTAGAATCAGAAAAGTTAAACAAGATAGTCCACATTCAAACTTTGAAATTTTAAACCCCGATACAAAGACCCATTTTCCCTTGGGTGAACTTTTCCTTGTACATGTGCATCAAAAAACTTTTTTTGAGACCTATCTTGTTGTGTTTAATATTTATTCCTTCTTGTTGCTTCCTATTTCTAGGTATTTGTTGTACCTATTTCACAAGTTTGTGTTCATCTTAGTGTACATTTTGTGTTTTCAAACTCATGAGTTTTACAACCTAGTGTCTTATTTCCAATACTCTAGTGAGCCATAGTTCTTGACTCATGGCATCCCACAGTAGTTCTACATCTATTGTGGATCTTGAATTTTATAACTCCTTCATGACAAAGTGTTGTCAATACTCAACCTATTTTGGAATCCATCCATAAGTCCACAATTCCCATGACCTTGGCATCAACCACCATCACTAATATGGAAACATGGTAGCTCATGTCCCTAAAGAGAAACTGAAACAATTGGACAAATATTTTTAAAAAATCAAGACTATGTGAGTATGAAATATATTGTTTGCACTACAGTTCGTGTCATAGATAACATAAGGAAAATGCATGATAATGACCAAGGATTAGAGGTTCTATGTAGCCTAGCTCATATCATTGATGACCATGTACCTATAATGGCAAGTTGTGGTCAAGCTTTGGGTTACACTCAAATTCAAGGAGGAAGTGAAAATCCTAACTCTATAGCCATAACCTCTATCCCTACATACATAAATCCAACTACTATCACAATGATGCACCAATATAATATTATAGCTCTAACATTGGTTATTCCACTGGGAATCCTTATAGATTTCTGAACCCAAACATAATATCTCCAAATCCATCACTTCTCACAAAATTGCAATATAGTTATCTGCCTAACACGTATACACCTCCACCATATTCACCTCCATCCTCAAAAATAACCAATGATTCTATAATAAGCCAAATTTTGCAAAATTTCACATCCCCTCGACAAAAAATAGCAACATTGAACCAAAACAAAAATGGAAAAACTTCACAAATTGTCAAAATAAACCCATTTTCATTGGAGATACTAAAAACTTGTAAGTTCCACAAGATATAGAGATGTCTCTCTTTGAGAAATACAGTGGTAAAGGAGACCATAGTAGTTCCATGTATCAACATATACAACCTTATGTAGTGGCTTCATTTTTAAAGATAAGCTCTTGTCTAAACTTTTTTCTAGGTCCTTGAAAGACACAACCTTTGAATGGTTTTTTTCTTTACCGAATAATTGAATATGCTCATCCAATGAGATTTTTGATACCTTTCTTAACAATTTCCAAGTGCAAATTTTTCCTAAGATGGCTCTACCTAACTTAATGAGATGTAAGAAATAACAAGGAGAAAAAGTCACAGATTTTATAGCACGTTATCAATTGCTTTACTTCCAAATCAATATTAATCTCCTCAATGTAGATCTTCAAAGAATTTTCATTGACAACTTACGAAAAGATATAACAGATCTAATCTTATGATGATGAATTTTCCATCCTTTGCACATCTATGTATGGCTCTTTGTGATTGTATAAGATTAAAATTGCACACTTGCAATTTCACCTATATATTTACATCTGCTTTAGTGTCCACTCCCTTAGCATCTTGAGTAGGCTCATTTTAGCCCCTGCATCAACCTTTTTCCCTATCAGGTGATGCTCCAACGCCCCTTTTCAGCAGCCACCCTTGCATGCTAGCTTTTTGTTGAACTTTTCACTTTCTCATTCACATTGTTTTGTAGTGTGATGTGTCCAGAAACTAGGGCATTGCATGGACGTCTACACGCCGCACTAGCAACCTGCAATGTGTCAACACTCAAATGACCATTTCTGAGCATGTTTTCCACTTGTTAGCTAAGTTTTTCGGTGGAAATGGCTCGGGATTCCCTGTAATCACCCGAGAAGCTTCTTCTCCCTCTTTAAAAGTCCTCTTTTCACTTCATTTGGGGACTTCTTCCACTTCTAGTTTCTCTCTATCCTTCTACACTTTAGCTTTTGTTTGCACAACTTCATACATTTTGTTGTAGTAGCTTCAAGCTCTCTCAAGCTTTCTTTACAACACCCTTTGCAAATTCATCTCCCTCATTTCATGCTTGTGAGCATCTTGGGATTCCATATCCCCTACTATTTGCATACTTGGTGGTACAGGTTCTCCTCCTTGAGCAGGGTTTTCTTTTATCACCTCCTTTGTGATACGGGTTCTCCTCCTCAAGTTCGGTTTGATTTTATCACATGCTTATTGGGTGGTGTGGGTTCTACTCCTAAGCATTTTTTGCTTCCACCACATGCATTTTTCATCACACTCTTTCTCTCTATCTTCTTGGTTGTTAGTGGAGGTGGGAACACCAAAACGAAGGTTTGACTAAGGAAAACCCCTATATAGCCCCAACATTCTCTCTAGATATCACGCTTGTAGGTTTTGAAGACATTCATTTGGTGAAGGCTTCATCACTCATGTGGTTGTAATTATTTATTTCCTTTCTTCTCCTTATCTCTATCATTTACTCTTTACTTTATCTCAATTCTATCACTTTCTGTTATTTTACTGTATTTTATGGTTTTTAGCATTTGGCTTGTAGAAGTGGTCATTTAGGCATTTTCTTAGATAAACTCACTTTCTGGTCCATATGAGACACTAGTGTGTCTCTGAGATTCCAGCGCGCCATGTTGCCATCCGTTTCCTATGCTGACGTCCTTTGGCTAAGAGCTAGATAGTTTCTCTAGAAAATCTTTGTGACCTACTCTTTCAAATTTTGAAACTCTCACCGTTGTTCCATTGAGGTAGTTTAGGGAAGTTTTCCCTATGAGGCTCTCTAAACAAAGAGAACTCATGAGTAGCAAATCCTCTTATATTACATTTTTGGTGAACCCGATGTGAAGAATAATGTTCTTCAAAAAACTAGGAATTTATTTACCCCTACTTGGTGGGGTCATAACTTTTGACTCGGTGCTCATAATTCAGAACCATTTGCACCATTGGAAAGGTCTCCTAGAGAACTAGTTCAATCCATAAAATAT
Organism: Sequoia sempervirens; assembly: GCA_007258455.2. NCBI lineage: Eukaryota > Viridiplantae > Streptophyta > Pinopsida > Cupressales > Cupressaceae > Sequoia > Sequoia sempervirens. The sequence goes on from VDFB02086081.1 coordinate 111,441,698, forward strand.
GAGTGCCTTTCATAGTCAAATTATAGGGACTGACACAAGTTCCAACCTCAGATTCTACTCTAGAGACCTCCGAAAATGCAAATTACTAGAACTTAGAAAATACCAAAAAAGTGTAATGGATTTAATATCTTCTTTTATTAGTTCTATATATAATTTTGGTCAAAATTTTAATAATATTCCATTTTGTGCATGTGATGGTGACTTGGATTTACCCATGCCACTTGGCATCTTTGATCCTTGTCATGAAATTCCTCTTACTTCAGAGGATATTTTGTTGCAAGAAGATGAAATCATTGATACCTTTCTCAATGTTACTATACCTACTCTTCATTCTAATGCACTCTCTTCGAGAGATGATGCACTTGTGAATGATGAATCTCCTATACCTTCCAATGCACTCTCTTCTATAGATGTTGTGATTGTATAAGATTAAAAGCTGCACCTTGCAATTTCACCTATATATTTACATCTGCTTTAGTGTCCACTCCTTAGCATCTTGAGTAGGCTCATTTTAGCCCCTGCATCACCTTTTTCCCGTAAGTGATGCTCAATGCCCCTTTTAGTAGCCACCCTTGCATGCTAGCTTTTGGTTGAACTTTGTACTTTTCTCATTCACATTGTTTTGTAGTGTGATGTGTCCAGAAAATACGGCATTGCATGGACGTCCACACGCCGCACTAGCAACCTGCAATGTGTCAACGCTCAGATGACCATTTCTAAGCATGTTTTCCACTTGTTAGCTAATTTTTTTGGTGGAAATGGCTCGGGATTCCTTGTAATCACCTGAGAAGCTTCTTCTCCCTCTTTAAAAGTCCTCTTTTCACTTCATTTGGGGACTTCTTCCACTTCTAGTTTCTCTCTATCCTTCTACACTTTAGCTTTTGTTTGCACAACTTCATACAACTTGTAGCAACTTCAAGCTCTCTCAAGCTCTCTTTACAACACCCTTTGCAAATTCATCTCCCTCATTTCATGCTTGTGAGCATCTTGGGATTCCATATCCCCTACTATTTGCATACTTGGTGGTACGGGTTCTCCTCCTCAAGCAGGGTTTTCTTTTATCACCTCCTTTGTGATACGGGTTCTCCTCCTCGAGCGGGGTTTGATTTTATCACACGTTTATTTGGTGGTGTGGGTTCTACTCCTGAGCATTTTTTGCTTCCACCACATGCTTTTTTCATCACACTCTTTCTCTCTATCTTCTTGGTTGTCCGTGGAGGTGGGAACACCAAAACGAAGGTTTGACTAAGGAAAACCCTTATATAGCCCCAACATTCTCTCTAGATATCACGCTTGTAGGTTTTGAAGACATTCATTTGGTGGAGGCTTCATCACTCACATGGTTGTAAGTATTTCTTTCCTTTCTTCTCCTTATATCTATCATTTGCTCTTTACTTTATCTCAATTCTATCACTTTCTGTTATTTTACTGTATTTTATGATTTTTAGCATTCGGCTTGTAGAAGTGGTCATTTAGGAATTTTCTTAGATAAATTCAATTTCTGGTCCGTATGAGACACTAGTGCACCTCTAAGACGCTAGCATGCCACGCTGCCATCTATTTCCTACGCTGATGTCCTTTGGCTAAGAGCTAGATAGTTTCTCTAGAAAATCTTTGTGACCTACTCTTTCAAATTTTGAAACTCTCACCATTGTTCCATTGAGGTAGTTTAGGGAAGTTTTCCCTGTGAGGCTCTCTAAACAAAGAGAACTCATGAGTAGCAAATCCTCCTATATTACATTTTTGGTGAACCCAACGTGAAGAACAATGTTCTTAAAAAAACTAGGAATTTATTTACCCTTACTTGGTGGGGTCATAACTTTTGACTCAGTGCTCGAAATTCAGAACCGTTTGCACCATTGGAAAGGTATCCTGGAGAACTAGTTCAAACCGTAAAATATGAGTGCCTTTGGTAGTCAAATTTTAGGAACCGATGTAAGTTCCAACCTCAGATTCTACTCTAGAGACCTCTGAAAACGCAAATTACTAGAACATAGAAAATACCAAAAAAGTGTAATGGATTTAATATCTTCTTTTATTAGTTCTATTTCTAATTTTGGTCAAAATTTTAATAATATTCCATTTTGTGCATGTGATGGTGACTTGGATTTACCCATGTCACTTGGCATCTTTGATCCTTCTCATGAAATTCCTCTTACTTCAGAGGATATTTTGTTGCAAGAAGATGAAATCATTGATACCTTTCTGAATGTTACTATACCTACTCTTCATTCTAATGCACTCTCTTCAAGAGATGATGAACTTGTGAATGATGAATCTCCTATACCTTCCAATGCACTCTCTTCTATAGATGTTGCCTTTGTGAATGGTGAATCTCATCTTTTTTTGGATGTACCCTCTTCTAGAGATGGTGCATCTCCTTCCACATCTGATTCTCCTTGTATCAATGTTGAGAATGTTTCTTCAAATAATTATTCCACATTTGCTCCTATTTGGATCGATGTTGAGAATATGTATTCAAATAATTGTTCCACTAGTTGTGATGATTTTTTAAATGTAATCTATGTCTCTATTTCCCCTCAAAGGCCTAAGAGACCGATCATTTACATGACTCCGACTAGTCCTTCTCCTAAAAGGATTTGTTCTATCAATGGTGTTCCATTTGATAGTAACTCTCCTGATTTTCCTAAGGCTCCCTCTTATAGAGCGGTAGCCCATACTTATGAGAATAGAATGAATAAAAAACCAAGCCTTCTTCAAGCACCTAAACCTACAACTGAATCACCCAATGATTGTGATCTTGTCGAGCAACCTCAGGTTACTCCGACTAAGATCTCACTATGGGTCTTACTTCAGTCTACTCCAGTCTATCAAGGTATGCTTTAGGAAGCCTTGCAAAAGATCCTCTTTCCTTCTTCTACTAGGAAGGTAGATGCTAATGCATTGATGGCATATATTCATGCAAATTCACCGAATATCACGTTCTGTCTTCAAGAGCTCCCACCTCTGGAAGTATAGAAGCAAGTAGACCCTTTAATGATCATAGTTAACATTAATAAGATTGGAATTAGACATACTCTCATTGATGCTAGTTCGGCACTCAATGTATACAACATTGACCTATTGCATAAGATTAATATTGATCCATCTTCTCTTAATTCTTTTTTTGTTGTTCTTCATGGGTTCGATAATGTTGGGCTACAAGCTCTAGGTACAATAGTATTACCTTTGCAGCTTGGATCCATTACTGTACCCAATCTTGTATATGTTATGTCAGAAAATCTACCATATAACCTTATTCTTGGTAGACCGTGGATTCACACTATGGGTGTAGTCCCATCTACCTTGCATAAATATATTAAGTTCATTGCTAACAATGAAGTAGTCACAATCAAGGCTGATCCTAATGTCATGCACTTATGTGAGATGGCAGTTGTTGGTCGAGCTTCAGTTGTGCCTACTCTTATTCCTTCAGTTTCTTCCAATGTGTCAATGTTTACTCCAGCAATACCTATTACAAAGGATACTCTCGAGATGAATGTCCCTGAGGAAGACCCTTCTAAAGCAAGAAATCTTAAGCCTACCTCTTCCCAAAGGAATGCATGCCTTGATGATGATTGGGGTTCTTTAGCATTTACATATTCCTTCACTCAGGGATATAAATTCGACCTGATCCACTTAGACATTCTGATTACATCATCTGAACCCACTATCAAAGATGATCATTCTTCTGCATCGCAGGGTAAGGTGAATGCAAATTCTAATGTTCTTGGTGTTGATCCTCCTTTTGAGGAAGATGATAGCACTTCTATTGAAGAGGTTAAAGATGGTAGTCCTATCAAAGAGGATGGTGGTGATCATGTAGAGGAGTATGATCCCCTCTCTCAGAATAATACTCTCTTTGGAGATCCTCCTCCTTTGTCTTCTATCTTTGTATCTTCTTCTTGTGAGCAATCAAACTCTTCTTCATAAGAGAAAGGGTTGCTTCATACTCCTCATCCTTTATCTAAGCAAGATCGTATTTTGTTGCAACTTCTAAAAGCCCACTTAATCGCTCTTCCTTCTCCTACACATAAGAAATTTCATAAGCATGATAAAGGAGAACATCCTTTCTATTCATACCATCAAGTACCTAGTCATTCCACTAGTGAATGTAAGGCCTTGGAGGAAAAAATACAACTTCATGATTCAAGTACCATATATTGATGCACCTACCTTTACTTCACATGACAAGTGATATCAAGGTTTACCTCTATCTTGTTCTAAGAATCTTGTATGGTTCTCCTCCCGTGTATGATGGGGGTAGTGATAACTCATCCTAAAGATGTATGTCCTTCTTAAGGACCCCTCTCTACACTATGTCTTTAAAATGAAGCATCCCTTGAGTGGACACATTTTCTATTTTGAAGGGTTCCCAAGGGACCTCTTTGAAAGCTTTTCTCCTGGATGAATTCATTGGCATCTAGCTTGGGGGTAGCCTGACTAGACCTATTTCATAACTTTGCATCTAGCTTGGGTGCAGCCTGACTAGACCTCTCTTTTCAAATAGTGTGTCCCTTGAGTGGACCCCTTTTTTTTCATGTTGGGTTCCCAAGGGACCCCTTTTAAATTTTTCCAACTTATTGACAATATGCATGACTATCTGCTTACTTGCCTACACATTCACTTTTTGACATGTTCTATTTGCGAGTAGACGTGTCACCGCTTTTTGACTCTATGCAGTCTGCTTCCTTTGTTTTCCTCCATGTGAGAGATCTTAGGGGATACCTCCTTGTAGGTCTGAGATCCTATAGGGTGCTTCCTTTGAGCTTCCTCTATGCGAGAGATCTTGGGGGTGGCTCCCCTGCAGGTCTGCGGGTCTGTAGGGAACTTTCTTGGGGTTTCCTTCATGCGAGAGTTCTTGAAGGATACCTTCCTTCTAGGTCTACAAGTTTGTAAGGAACTTTCTTGGCTTGTTCCATGTGAGAGATCTTGGGGGATGCCTCCTTGCAGGTCTGAGAGCCTATGAGGTGCTTACACTTTTATTCTGTGATACAGATTTTCCTCCTTGAGCGGGGATTGCTTTTATCACTTTTACTCTATGATACGGGTTTTCCTCCTCGAGTGGGGATTGCTTTTATCACTTTTACTTTGTGGTGCGAGTTCTACTCCTTAGCGGGTTTTTCTTTCATCATGCGCTTTATTCATTTCTATCTCTCTCTTCTCTCTTGTATATACCAGATCGAAGATTTACATCTTCTTCCTCCTGACTATATGCCCTTCCTTTCTTCATCTTAAAGTTCTTCTATGCATTTTTTGGGGACGACGCATAGTATTGACACAACCTTTTACATTGAGGTCTCTTTAACTTTTCTAACTTGAAGCCTTTAGCTTTTGTTCTAACACTCCTGTCTAGTGCAGGTTCTTCTTGTCTAATGTATTGGTTTTGTAGATCTTCAGGTTGGGGGCATGCTTTGTGGTTCAAAGAATTATTTGCTTCCTCTACAGTATCCTTTTGGCATATGATATTATTTATGTTTAGTAGATTTCCTTTAGCGTACATATTAATGTAAATTCATATGCCTGCTAAAGTGGGGGGAAAATGTATAAGAGTAAAATTGCACCCTTGCAATTTCACCTATATATTTGCATCTACTTTAGTTTCCACTCCCTTAGCATCTTGAGTAGGCTCATTTTAGCCCTTGCATCAACCTTTTTCCCTCTCAAGATTCTCTAGCGCCCCTTTTTATTAGCCACCCTTATGTGTTAGCTTTTCGTTGAACTTTACACTTTTCTCGTTTGCATTGTTGTGTAGTGTGACATGTCTAGACACTAGTGTGTCGCACAGACATTCCCACACCATGCTAGCGTCCTGTGACATGTCAACGCTCAAACGACCATTTCTGAGCATGTTTTCCACTTGTCAGCTAAGTTTTTCAATGGAAACGGCTCAAGATTCCCTGTAACCACCTGGGAAGCTTCTTCTCCCTCTTTAAAATTCCTCTTTTCATTTCATTTTGGGACTTCTTCCACTTCTAGTTTCTCTCTAGCCTTCTACACTTTAGCTTTTGTTTGCACAGCTTCATACAGCTTGTTGTAGCAGCTTCAAGCTCTCTCAAGCTCTCCTTACAACACCCTTTGCAACTTCATCTTCCTCATTTCATGCTTGTGAGCATCTTGAGATTCCATATCCCCTACTATTTGCATACTTGGTGGTACGGGTTCTCCTCCTCAAGCGGGGTTTGCTTTTATCACCTCATTTGTGATACGGGTTCTCCTCGAGTGGGGTTTTCTTTTATCACATGCTTATTTGGTGGTAAGGGATCTACTCCTGAGTGGGTTTTTCTTTCACCACATGCTTTGTTCATCACACTCTTTCTCTCTATCTTCTTGGTTGTCCGTGGAGGTGGGAACACCAAAACGGGGGTTTGACTGAGGAAAACCCCTATACAGCCCCAACATTCTCTCTGGATATCATGCTTGTAGGTTTTGAAGACATTCATTTGGTGGAGGCTTCATCACTCATGTGGTTGTAAGTATGTCTTTCCTTTCTTCTCCTTATCTCTATCATTTACTCTTTACTTTATCTCAGTTCTATCACTTTCTGTTATTTTACTGTATTCTATGGTTTTTAGCATTCAAAGTAGAAGTGGAGATTTAGGCACTTTCTTAGATAAACTTTCTTTCTGGTCTGTACGAAGCACTAGCACACCTCTGAGATGTCAGCACGCTGTGCTGTCGTCCATTTCCTGCACTAACGTCCTTTGGCCGAGAGCTAGATACTTTTTCTAGAAAATATTTGTGACCTGCTCTTTCAGATTCTGAAACTCTCACTGTTGTTCCATTGAGGTAGTTTAGAGAAATTCGCCTCGTGAGGCTCCCTGAATGAAGAGAACTCGTGAGTATAAAATCCCCCTATATTATAGTGATCATAAAAACTTGGTTAGCCAATATGAAGAGAAAAATTCCTTGAATCGTGCTAAAAAATTTGAACCTATACCTCTAAAAAATTATCAACAATTTAAGAAACCAAACAAAAGCTTCATAAAGATAAACCCATCTCAAAAAACCAACCACATTGAACCCCAAGTTGCTTCCATAAGCTCAACACCATATCAGTTTAAGGAAAAAGAGATACAATTCGCCCCATTGTCCAATTTCCTTCATTCCATCATGTTGCAACTTTTGAGTAATAATTTAATCCACTTGCCTCTACCAAGACCCATAGACAACCAAAAATCCATCCCCAAGTTTCAATCCTAATTCCTTTTGTCAATATCATCGCACAAATGTCTGACATGGTATAAAACAATGTATGCGTCTAAAACATCAAATACAATACCTCATTGATTCTAATCATATCCAATTGGGTGGTGTTAATTATTAAGGAAATGATCTTGTTGCTCCGCCCAACCACAACTTGCAAATCTTCATCAACCCAATGCTGAACCATTCGACAAACTTTGTTCGAGCTACTGAGGTTAAGAATGATGTGATGAATGTGGACACAACTATTGATTTACATCATAATTACAATGATAAAGAAGATAGTCTACAAGACATGGTAAGTCTCATAGATGTTCAACTTCGTAAGCACCAAGCCACTTTGATACCTAACATTACTTTCACTAATTATGATGCACTTAGACATTTTCCTGATGGTCCTCTCTACATTTTTGGTTGTATCAATAACATACATGCACAAGGGATATTTATTGATCATGCATGTGTAGAGAATGTGATCACCGAGGAATTCTTATTCGTGCAAGAGCTTTATCAAGATACTTACAAATAATTGAAAGCATGAATTAGAACACATAATGGATTTTCTTTCCCTACAATAGGTTTCATCACTCTTCCATTAAAATTTGGACCAAAATAATTAGATGTATCATTCTCTATCATCCCAAAGTCAAACCAATTCCATGTGAAGCTAGGCTACTCATGGTTACGCTCCATGAATGTCATCACATCGATTATTCACAAGTGCATAAAGTTTCTTGTTGGGAATGGGATATTTACATTGTATAATAGTGGGTTTAATCCCTTGTCTTCTCGTGGAAATTTTTCATTGGATTTCTTTTGGCCTAGACCTATGGAACCTATAAAGCCTCGTGGAGATTTTTTTTTTGTCTTATCAAAATTTCAAGGAAAAGCACATAGCATAATTATCTCTTAGCAATATTCCTAAGTCTAATAGGTCCATGGTTGTTCCTTCTCCCCAACCTACTATTGACGAACCTATGAATGAGCCAAAATCCCTTCCAAGTAACCAAGATAAATTCATTGTAGTTCCTCCACCCATTTCCTACAAAAGACCAAGAGACAATTAGATGGTCCCTTTTGTGCCTCCAAAGATAAAACAACTCTATAGACATAAAGAGAAAGTGGCTTCCCAATGTTTGGTATTTCTTTTAGTTCCTCTCCTAAGGGAAGAAAAGAAACCAATGGTTGATAAACCCACTCCTACACCACCACAACTTGAGAATTGTACTAAACAAAACCAAAATGATAAAGAGAATAGGCATATATTTCATGCTAATGCTCATCAATTGGAAGAAAAGAACAAACCAACACTACCCACACCTATGGAAACAAATCAAGAAGAAATCCAACTTACTCAAAAATAGGATATTGAACCAAAAGAAGAAGTAAAACAAGAGAATTCACATGCAATAATCATAAAACCTCCTATTATGATCAATTTGGATGATGATGATAAGATTGATAAGATTGGTAAAGAAGTGCACAATGAACTAAATTTATTATTTCCCACTTATATGAGCTTATATAGGGGCAACCGTGATGATCCTCCTTATGAGAGTGACCCACAACATGTTGAACCTAGTGATCCTCCTAGTATGAAACTTGTTGTAGTCCCCTTGGCTAGTTATCCACCTTCCATTTATGATGAGCAAGATTGGGATGTGAACTACTTGATCTAGGTTGGTTTGCATGTGACATACTAATTTATGTTTTTTTTCTATAAATTATTTTTGTTTTCTTGCATGTAATGTGATCTCTCCTATTGTGTTGCTTAGTGTGCCTTTATGCTTGTGATTTTTCTTTGAATGATCATTTTTGCTCCATTGGCGCAAGGATACAAAGGAAACAAATGTTTCATGATATTCTTCTATGTGCATCATCATTCTTCTATATGTCATAAACTTTATCTTTTCTTTTCCTTTTCTTTTCCTTTTATAGATGATGTAAGACATTGAGACATTTAGGTCTCTTCCATATTGACCCAAGAGTTCCTTTTTCTTCTCTCTCTATGTGTCATTCCTCCATTGTGTTCATTGTTCCATGAGGATTTCGGGAATGATGTCATTTTTGAGCTCTATTATATCAGTAGCAAATAAGTATACTGAATCCAAATCTATGGATCCCTCGGTGTACCTTTCTATGTTTTTTTTCACAATATATTTGGGGGCAACCCCTTCTCATGATGCAGCCTTATTTGGAAACATATCTTTGGCATAGGGCTTTCCAAATAAGCTCTTTTGATCTTTTGTTGCATAGAATTTATCAATTTTTTACTTTAAATTAATTTCTCACAACATGATTTTTTAGCAATTTCTTTAAAGTGGGGGCATACATTAACATTATTTCATTGAAATTCTCTTGCTTCACTTTTGTCATGAGATTTGAACTTAATGTAGCCTTGGCATAGCACATTAATTATTTTGTGTAATCTTATCAAAGTTATTAGGGAGTATAAATTTTGGTATAAATTGAAAAATGTGTACACACCTATAGACCTAGTGTGTCCTTTCCATTTTGCCACCTTTTCATGGTTACACACTTGTAAACTTGGTGTGTGTGTGTGTGTGAAATGTGGAAAGTTGGTAAATCAACATAGACCTTAATTAAACAAATAATATTAAAGATTCAAAGCAAAGAAGCTACTCTAAATTGCCACATAACAAATCTTTTAGGAATGTCCCATTTTCCTCTATTCTTAAAGATTCTTTTAACCCTTTGGCCCTCAGATTTATATGTGCACAAAGGCTATTAGAATGACACTTAAGAAACAAGATTAGTATTTAACATGCAAGCTAATTAAATTCCTACATGAAACTATATGATAAAAATGATGATGGATACTATGATGAATGGTGGATGATTATGATGAATGGAAAAACAGCAGTGGATACTCTAGTATTGATCTATATGATTTAAGATTCTACATATGCTCAAATGAAAACTCTAAATATGCTAATCTAAAATGTAACTATGATGCAAAGGATGGCATAAAATGCAACTATGAAGCAAAGTGCTAATCTTATATTTAACTATGATGCAAAACATGATATAAAATGTAACTATAAGACTCCATAATGCTCCCAAGCTCAAACGATATTCTTGCATGATAACTCTATTCAAAAGTGGATGCAAAATACAATGCCAAAGGGTTGTATTTATAGCCTTTTCCACGCATCTTGTGAGGTGGCAATGATCGACAGTCTAGATTCAAACAAGAAAAATGGATGGTGGAGATGGAGAGAATCAAGATGTTTTCCCCTTGACCAAAGACAACATTCCATTTGGATGGAAGAATCTCTTGACCAATGGGAAACATGCCATTTGGATGGAAGACTCAAGTGTGGGAAGAAAAGACCATGAGTTTGAAAATTGGTGGAAGTGTGTGAGGAATAAGCCATGTGCTTTTAAAATTTGGTTGAAGATAATTCTAATTAAAAAATAGAATTATTTAATTTCATGTGACCTTGGTGAGGTGGCACAAAAAGTTGTAGACATGTGCTTGAATTCCTAATCGAGATTAGTGAAGATTAATTAAATAAAACAAGCTTATGGAAATTTGTTTATTTAATTAATTTAGAAGAATATGATTTTACATTTGGAGAATTTAGAATATGAACAATATAAATAAATTGAGAATTTATTTATACGTAGTCGAAATATTAATTAAATAACTAGTATTTAATTAATTAAATTCGATGACCAATTTTAGGTGTATACAATTTTCCCCTCTTTGAAATAATGTGTTTACATGTTGTTTCAAAGAAAAACTTGATAACGATGCCAAGAAAAAAAAAATTGATGCCCTAGACACTAATTTTCAGGTGATGATGGATATATGCCCCCTTAAGAGATAAATTAGTGAATTTTGGAATTTTTAGGATTTTTGGAAATTTTTGAAATTTTTGATTTTTTTTATGATTTGATGATGATCTCAAAATTTTATGCATCAGAAACAATTTATCTCCCGAAAAATGAAGATTGAGTTTGCCATATTGATTAATTGATGCCTTATGTTGCCTCCTTGTGTTTGATGTTTGATGATCGCGTTCAGTCGATTGATTTGATGATGTTGATGTGATAGTTGATGATTGACCTCATGATAGGTGAGGATCAATGATAGAATGATGATGATTGACCTCATGATAGGTGATGGTCAATGATAGGATGTTGATGATTTTCCTCATGATAGGTGAGGATCAATGATAGATTGATAATTGACTTCATGATAGGCGAGGATCAATGATAGATTGATGATTGACCTCATGATAGGCGAGGTTGATTTGATGGATGAACCTCATGATAGGCGAGGTTGCATTGATTGATGATGATGATTGACCTCATGATAGGTGAAGGTCAATGATAAACGCTCAACGATATTTGATCAAAATCTCATTGGAGCTAATTAGACTTGATTGATTGATTGATGTTGATTGATTGATTGATAAGATTTTTTATTTGCGATATGTTATGATCATAGGAGAATTTCCACATATGGTGTAAGCGGATTTAGAATTGATTGGGTGATGTGGTTTGACTTGTCTAATTGATTGATATCCCCCAGTATAGGATTGATTAATGTTCTGAGACTTCATGATGCACTGATATTTGATGTATACACTTATTCAGTCAAATATTTTGTGATTTCTGCCACTTTGTTGATGTATCTCTCCATGTTTGGATATCATTTTACACTTGACATTATGATTTTTGAGGTTATATGATATGTGGCGATGATTAGTATCTATGTGTTGATATGATGATAGATGCCTATGATTCCTTTAATTTCCATGTTATGATGATGATTATGATATGCATTTATTTTCTATGTTTATGATGATGATGATATGATGTGCTATGGATGCATTTAATTTCCATGTCTATGATGATGATGATATGTTATGTGATGGATTTTAGATTTTCGTAATTTCCTGATGCAAATAAATGATGTAATGAATGAATGAATGTCTATATGAAATGATTGTGTGATGGTACCTAATTCTATAAGAATGTATGCAATGATGATATGATATGATAATGCAATGATGAATGATCCTATATGTTTTATGGATTTATGCAAATGATGTGTTATGCTATGTAAAATGGATTTGATTATGCAAATGACATGTGATATTTATGTGGTGATTATGTCGATCCAGCTAGTCCTTTGTCAGTCTTGGATTTGAGTAATAACAAATTCATGCATCCTGACAAATCTATCTTCACTACTGGTTTTAGATGTTCATAACAAAGGCATTATATCCTTTATTATCCAGTCATGTTTTTCAACAACTTTTTCTTCTTGGAAATCTTACTCTACTAGATAAATCTTTCAATCTTCTTAATGGATCAATTTCTTAATGAATGAGATGATTTTTTATCATGCAAGTGAGATGGAATGCACTTTTTTTTGTGCTTTCTGATGCAAATATTGATGTAATGTATGGATGAATGAATGATGTGACAATGTTCTCTAATGTATGCAAATGATGATGCAACTAATATGCAACTAAATGAGAATGATGTGTTTTTGGCTATGTCCAGTGTACACAATCCATTAATGTGAGAGATAGCATCATTGTTGCAACTTTGGAAATCCTATAGATACAGATGCAAGTTAACATGGATGCAATCTACTCTAACCATGCAGATCTCACATGCCAAAGTTCTCATTTGTAATAGCCGATTTTTTGTGCTTTTTATCATTATTGGGCCTTTAAAATGTTGAAAGTGAGTACAAGCATCGATGGTATATTTAGACCATGATGACCTAAGTACTACTTCCATGATGTTTGATAGTTCAAGTTAACACAAGCATCTAAGTATAATTAAAACGAGATGACCTGAGTATTGCTTGCATAAACAGACAAGAGTTAACTGGTTTCCTATACAAATTTAGAATGTCATCAATGATACTTTGTAGTGCACATCTTGCAACAATTTTCAAAGTAATAATGATCAACTCACAGACAGTAGACAAAGAAAAATCATACTCTTTCCTAGCTCCTCTAGTTTGATACATCATTGAGGGGCTCCAAAGATACGATAAGAAAAATCAAAGTACAACTATTGAACATTTGTGTTTAACGTGATAAACACATGATTCAGAAAGAACATTATCCATTTGAAGTTTGTTTTTGGTTTGATTGATTTGGATTTTTTATTTGGATGGTTGATGTGTTTCTAATGTTGATTGATGTTCAATATTTGGTTGTACTATGATCATGTTTGGGTTGTGTTGTACTATTGTTGTTGGTATGTTGGTTCCAACTCAAAATTTATTGCCCCTAGTGAGTTTATGATTTTTCCCCCAGTCTAGGGTGAGACACGACCGTGATGCCAAGATATGTACATGGTGCTTTTCAAGGATAGGAAGATGGATGGTGAAAGTGAATGGTGAAATAAAATGGTCAGCATGCTCAAATAGATGGAAAAGCTAGCCTATCACAAATAGTGCCTGTTGCTAGGTTTTCACTACTTGTTTTTATTGCACTTTTTTTAGATTTTTTCTTTTCTTTTTTTGATTTTTTTATCTTTTTTGATTTTTTTTTAATCTTTTTTTCTTTTTTCTTGTTGTTACTAAGAAGCCTATTTGCTAGTTTTTCATCAAGGCAACCATTTTTTTAGGACATTTTCTGATGTTTTTGGTATTTTTTTAGGACTTTTTCTAATGCACTAGATGATTCAAGTGTAGAACTTCTTGAGATGTAAGATATTGAGGAGTTCATCAAAAAAATCCCCTTCTAGTGTGGACAACTGATATGCTCCTAATCTAAAGATTGATACCACTACAAAAGGACCTAGCCAATTAGGTTCAAATTTCCCCTTCTTCTCTCGATCTTGTTGATTACGGGGATTCTTTTCAGTTCGTCAAGAAATGCCAAAAGTGTCAGATTCATGACAATCTCATCCATGCACCAACACAAGAACTTCAACCTTTCACATCAACATGGCCTTTTTGTTAGTGGGCATGGGATCTCATAGGGAAAATCCATCCATCTTCATCAAATGGACATAATTTCATTATCACAACCACAGAGTATTTTACAAAGTGAATTGAAGTTTTCCATTTAATCGCCATCATAGGAAAGGAAATCTCATCATTCATCCTAAACTATATCATCTTTCGGTATGGAATCCCTCAATCTATTATCACTGTAGACAATGGCAAACCATTCAAAAATTAGGATGTCCAAGAACTCTATGAGAGGTTCCATATACAACATTAATTTTCTACACCATACTATCCCCAAGGAAACAACCAAGCAGAGGCCTCGAACAAGACTATCCTACAAATCTTCAAGAAAATTGTCAACGATGTTGGAAGAGACTGGAACATTCAATTGAACCTTTCCTTGTGGGCTTACAGAACCAGTATCTAAACCTCGACAGGAGCTACACCCTAAACTCTAGTCTATGGATCAGAGGCTATTCTACCCATTGAGGTGGAAATACCATCACTTTGTGTATCATTGAAAGGAATCATATCTGATGAGGATTACTGGGTGTCTAGGTTGCAAGAATTGGAACTTCTAGATGAGCATCGACAACAAGCAGTTGATCACCTGAAAGCCTATCAACAAAGGATATCCAGAAGCTACAACCATAGAGTCAAGCCTAGAAAATTTTAGGTTGGCGATTTAGTCTTGAAAGAGAAACGATGGGCACCATTTTGTGTGTGTGTGAAATGTGGAAAGTTAGTAAATAAACAAAAACCTTAATGAAATGAATTATATTAAAGATTCAAAGCAAAGAAGCTACTCTAGATTGCCACAAAATAAACATTTTAAGAACATCTCATTGTCCTCTATTCTTAAAGATTCTTTTAACCCTTTGGCCCTCAGATTTCTATGTGCACAAAGGCTATTAGAATGACACTTACAAAATGAGATTAGTATTTAACATGCAAGCTAATTAAATTCCTGCATGAAACTATATGATAAAAATGATGATGGATACTATGATGAATGGTGGATGATTATGATGAATGAACAAACGGTGGTGGATACTATTGTAGTGATCTATATGATTCTACATATGCTTAAATGAAAACTCTAAATATGCTAATCTAAAATGCAACTATGATGCAAAGGATGACATAAAATGCAACTATGAAGCAAAGTGCTATTCTAAGATTTAACTATGATGAAAAACATGATATAAAATGTAATTATAAGACTCCATAATGCTCCCAAGCTCAAACGATATTCTTGCATGATAACTCTATTCAAAAGTGGATGCAAAATACAATGCCAAAGGGTCGTATTTATAGCCTTTTCCATGCATCTTGTGAGGTGGCAATGATCGACGGTCCAAATTCAAAGAATAAAAATAGATGGTGGAGATAGAGAGAATCAAGATGTTGTCCCCTTGACCAAAGACAACATGCCATTTGGATGGAAGACTCAAGTGTGGGAAGAAAAGACCATGTGTTTGAAAATTGGTGGAAGTGTGTGAGGAATAAGCCATGTGCTTTTAAAAATTGGTTGAAGATAATTCTAATTAAAAATTAGAATTATTTAATTTCATGTGACCTTGGTGAGGCGGCACAAAAAGTTGTAGACATGTGCTTGAATTCCTAATTGAGATTAGTGAAGATTAATTAAATAAAACAACCTTATGGAAATTTGTTTATTTAATTAATTTAGAAGAATATGATTTTAGATTTGGAGAATTAGAATATGAATAATATAAATAAATTGAGAATTTATTTATACGTAGTCGAAATATTAATTAAATAACTAGTATTTAATTAATTAAATTCCATGACTGATTTTAGGCGTATATAGTGTGTTTCCCATTTTTTTGTCATCTCATGGGTACACACTTGAAGACCTGTAGTGTTTCCCATTTTTCCATTTTGACATGAGTACACACCTTGTAGACCTAGTGTGTGTTTCTCATCTTTTTCTTCAGAGCTCACATAGTGAATATCAGACCTCACTAGTTTGTGTGCTTCCCTTGTTTATGGTTCACCTTGCAATTATTGGACTATTCTATTGTGAGTTATAAAAACTCTTTTCTATGGATATATAGCGTAATACAACTTTTTGGTCCATCTCCTTTTTCTTTACATTCATTTTGACATTGTGTATTTATGTATCTTATATTGTTACTTAACATATACACATGTGTGTGTTCCTTTGTGCTTATGTTGAATTGCCATGGGATCTTAGATCCCAGAAGCTTGATCATCCTCCTTGATCTCTTTTCATCCTATCTTTACAACAGTTGTACAATTGGACCCCTCCTGACACTTATTTCTCTACTTTAATGTGAGTCTAAGCATAAGCTCATACTCTCACTAAAGCAGGGGCTAAATGTAACATAGAAAATTGTATACCTTTACAATTTTACATTATTTTTTGTCCCCCTAATGTATTGGACTTAATTAAGCTTCTAATTTTGTAAATTATGCATTTCAAAGCCTGATTCTCTATGTTTTCTAAAAGGAGAACCAACATCAAATAAATGCATTTAATTATTAAATTTCCTTGGGTTCTATGTGTCCTAGAAATTTGGGTTAGGACCCATTCACCCTAAAATATTTTTTTGGTAGAATTTTAATAATAAAAATTCAAATTTGAAGTGTCAGGTTTTAGAATCTAATTTTGGGGAAATTGGATAAACACCTATAAATACATTTGAAATCTAAGAAGCAAGAGGTAAAATTCAAGAGAAATTCAAGAGCATTTAAGAGTAGCATTATCAAAGCATTTATAACAGCAATCAAGATCCTAACATCATGTCAAATTTTATGTGTGTTCATGTTGAAGGCTAACAAGTGTTGTAGGTTTTCATGCATTCAAGTATTCAAGCAAGTCTATAAATAAAGATCCAAGGTCCTTGAAGTGATGTGTTTTTCTTTAGTCCTCTAAGGCATCCATTTAAGGGTGGTGAGTTCCAGCAAGTGCGGCCATTCATCATTTCCTTCCATTCCCATTAAGGTTTTCATCATTAACATCTTGCCATAGTGAAAGTGGGAACACTATTCATGCAGTTTGACTGAGGAAACCCCCTATATGGCACCAAAATTTTCTCTCTTTTTGTATGTCTAGGTTATAGGTTGAAGAAGGATTGAAGAGATCTTGAAGAGAAATTTTACATTATCACATTTGGTGTCACCATTCTTGCCAAGATATAGAAACTGGGTTGCAAAATTCATTTTTGATATTTTGACAAATTTGCAGGTGGAAAAAAAATGAGTCCTTGTAGGGTAAATCAACCAAGAGAAAAGAGGAGAAACAAAAAATTGGATAGAACTAACAAAATACTTTCTTCACACTTTCTCATTCTATAATGCAAACATAAATATACATACCAAACTAGCCAAAATGAAAGATATCATATTTAGACTAGAGGGAATTCAAGAAATGGTGGTACCAAAAACTTCCAGACCACCTCCACAATCAAAAAGTGTATGGAGATATATAGAATGGCTTGATAAGAGACTAGATTACTAGAAAAGAGAATTTACCTTAAAAAGTAGGATGATGAGGATTCCCACAACATATATATAGAGATTCAACAAGGGGAAAGAAAACTAGATTCCCCCACATATGCCAAAGAAAAATACTACAACCAACTAATTGAACTAAAAGAAGAAAACATTGCCAAGGAAGGAGATCCTAAATTTCCTAAGATAGGAGACTATTAAGACAATAGACTAGTGGCACAAGTTATAGAGATGCTATCAAAATTTGAAGAACTCTTCCGGAGGAAATTTATTGACTTGAAGGGCATAAAAGAGGAAGTGGGAGTTATAAAAATACAACTAAAATAAGGAGCTAAATTGGGAAGGAAAATACCCTACCGACTAAACCCAAATATGAAGAAGAAAGTCAAAGAAAAATTAGACAAAATGTTAACAGTTGGGATAATCAAACCCATGGAGGATGTAGAGTGGATTAGTCCCATGGTAATATAGAACAAAAAGATAGGGGAAATAAGGATTTTTGTTGAATTTAGAGAACTAAATAGAGCTTGCATCCATGACCCTTTTCCCACATCATTCATAGAAGAAATCTTGGAGTCAGTAGTAAGTAGAGAAATATACTCTTTTATAGATGGATTTTCATGATAACACCAAGTAATAATAAGTGACAAAGACTAGCGAAAAAGAAAATTTGCAATAAAATGGGAGTCTTACATGTTGTAGAGGAGGGGGGCTAGCTGCTTCGAGACCCCAGGTCATAGGAGGGTCCTTTATAACAAGTTGCCTTGATATACCTTGAGATTAGATAAATGATTAGAAATTTTTAAGGTTTAAGGGTTGAAAAGGAAGAGCAATCAGGTTGTTACTTTCCTTCTATTAACCTATCCATGTTTCAGGAGGTCAAATGAGCCAATTTCCAGAGTTCATTATGCGACTTAGATAGCTCACTACCTAAGGACAACAGTACATGACACATATGCTAGTGCAAAATGTTGGCATCTATACAGATAGCGAGCATGAGAGATAGGTAAGAACACCAGGGAATAAGTTGAAAATTTGACTAAGAGGTTTTATGTTTTGACAGAGTAGTGACAAAGTACAAAAATAGAATGCAACAAGAATAAGACTTTAATAACACTAAGCTAGGATTGACGAAAGAAGGGTGATAAGATAGTATTGAACTTTATGCAACTTGATTCTTCAAATAGCTCCAACTAATAGGTGCCTACACATAGAATAATGATAAAATGTTGTGTCTATGTTTAGAGGACTACCTCAATGAGTCCCCTACTTTGGTGTTACCACCTCCACGGACAACCTGATAGCAATGATTGTGTAGAGAGATGATAAGGATAGTATAGAAATGAAAGCACCAAGCAATACCAAACAACAATATGCTACAATAAAAATACGATAATGCAAAGTGAATGAAAATGGTGAATATCACCTTCTCAACCACATACTCTCAATGAAAATGAAGGAAGGAGCAAGCTTGCAAGCTCTCCAAATCCAATGTTGCCGCAACAATGAAGAGGAGGAGCCAACAAAACAATAGCTTGCGGCTACAATCGTGGTGGTGAAGCAACTTGAAGGAGATGAAAGTGAGTGAATTCAATCAATAAGTCATCCAAATGATGCAAGAGCATCCTTGGTTCTTGGCAATCTTGCATCAACCAAAAATATTTTTCATTTCAGTTTTGTTCTTGTTAAGTTCTTGTTCAATTCAACTTGGTGAATTTGGCATATTTGCTCACCAGACCCTGTGGATCTATATTTTCATCACGTACATGTTCATTTTCCTTATTCCAAGATTTGAACATGATTGGATCTTTTTTCGGCAAGTTATCGCTCCCAAATTAAGTGACAATTTCTTGAACTAGCAGTGGAATAATTTCAAACCTAACAGCTAGTTTAATCTCTTGTGGATCTTTCATGTAACTTGTGGATCCTTACGGTGTGTTTCAAATTTTTCCATGCAGTGTCTCCAACCTTAATTATTAGTCCACACTTCATCCTATGCACCCACTAAGGAGAAATTCAAATTTGAGGTTGACCTATTTCATGCACATGTTACATTTCCTTCATCAACAACTGTAATGATCTTTGGCCAATGTAGAAGATTCTAGATCTCTAGATATGATATAATCATTGTAATAGATCATTAGGAGGGTATAAGTTTTAGGAAGGAGATTGATGTGTAATATTTTAGCTCGAATTAAGGAGCATATAGGAATATTGTATTTTGAGCATGTTGTATCAGGCATGTGAGCTAAATCTTTAAGCCCAGATGTTGCCGGCTAATTGTAATCAAGATTTTTGATAAGGATGTTTGAATCTACATTTTCCTCCATATTTTGTGTTGCTTCTATTGTGTAACTCTTGCTACATGATCTAGATTATTCTCTTTCAAGACCCTCCTATCGTGGCTACACTAGATTGGTATCAAAGTGAGATTCGTTCTGTGAGACATTGTTAGAGTTTACAGAGTCCTGTTGAAGATTTCTTGTGGGGTGGAAAACTATGGATCTAACCTGCATCTGTAGGACTTGTGTAACAATTCCAGGAAGAAGAAATGGTAGAGGAAATGAAGCATGTGGAAATGTAGACCCAGCTATAATGGAGATGTTTTAAGGAATTGTTGCTAGATTAGATACAGTTGAAATGGCCCAAAGGAGAGGTCGACCAGTTGATGATGTGAGTGATGAGGAGGTAGAATTATAGGAAGAAAGGGAAAGAGAAGATCAACCTAGCCTAGATCAGGGAGAAGAGAGGTTCATAAGAGCCCTAACCAAAGCAAATACCAAACCCCATTTCAATCCACTAGCTTATAGTGGTAAGTTAGATTCAGATGAATTGCTTGATTGGATAATGGAGATGGAGAAGTATTTTTATTTTGAAGGTACCACCAAAGACAAGAAAGTGAAATTTGCTTGTACAAATCTGAAAGGACATGCATCCCTTTGGTGGGAAAATTTGCAAACAAATAGGTGAAGAAGAGGAAAGGAGAAGATAAAATCATGGGATCATATGGTGAATAAGTTAAAGACAAAGTTTATGCTAGCGGACTATCAGATCAGTTTGTTCTAGAAGTTGCAGAATCTGAAGTAGGAGTCAAGTGTGATAGAGTATACTGAGGAGTTCTACAAGTTGAATATCAAATCTGGACATTCAGAGGATGAGGTCGAGAGAGTAGCCAGATATGTGAATGGCTTGAGGGAATCTATACAAGATGAGATTAGTTTAATCAATTTGCAGAGTGTGGAAGAGGCCTATCAATGTGCCCTAAAAGAATAAGAGAAGTTGAATAAAAGACATGAGAAAAGACAGAGAGGAAGAGATGGAATATTTCAAAGAGGAAGAACTTTCACTGGAGAAGGAAGATCTTTTGCAGATCTAAATAAAGATAAGGAAGTCAGTAAGGATGATAATTCATACCATAGAGATGATGGAAAATCTTACCAGAGAGGAGGATACGGTGGTTACCAGAATGAGGGTTATAGAAGAGAGGATAAAGGACAGGAGAAAAGAGTATTCAATGGAACCTGTTTTAAGTGTGGTGGAGAAGGACATAGAGCATTTAAATGCAATCAGGGATAGATAAGAAGAAAGACAGAGAATAGTAGAAGAACAACCTTTGTTGAGGAGGATCATGTCAAATCATCTAATAAACCAGAAGAGGGAGAAGTTTTGGTGAACAAAAGAGTATTGTGTCAAAGTGAGATGGAGCAAGAATTGTTGTAGAGAAATAATTTCTTTTGGACCAGATGCAAGGTAGCTGGTAAATGTTGCAAAGTGATTGTTGATAGTGGAATCTCTAAGACCCTGGTTTCTAAAGAAATGGTGACCAAATTGAAGCTAAAAAGATTGAAACACCCGAAGCCCTATCAGATAGCATGGATTCAAGATGAGCATAAGATTCTGGTAAGTGAAAAAAGATTGGTGAAATTGAAGATAGGAAACTATCATGATGAAGTTTTGTGTGGGGTATGTGCATGATCATCATGGAAAAAATAGGCCCTTAAGTGGCAAAAAAATTAGAAAAATCAGAGTTAGGCAATTTGACTTAAAAATTTGAATAAGTTATCTATATTATTTCAAAAATATGTAAGAATAGAATCTATAGAAAATTGAATGTAGTTTCTAAATTACTAGGTTTTTTAAAAAAAAAGAAATCTATTTGGTGAAAATTTAAAATTCCAATGCAATAGTACTTAAATATCAAGGAAAAAATAAGAAGTGGGTGTTTGTTTGACCACCCTAACCACAATAAAATGATAATATTTTTTATAATATTTTAGATATAAGTAGAGGAATCATGTCCCGATGTGATGCATATTTTTTTGTAATTTTTTTCCAAGTAAATAATTAATTATTATTTTTTTATTACAATTTTTAAAAAATATAAAAAACTCGTGTCTAACCACCTTAACTTGGTCAAAACTTCATGAAATTCATTTTTTATTTTTTTAATCCTATAGTATACAAAGCATAGAATGTGATGCATGTTTTGGATTCAAGAAATGTGATACCATTTGAAAGTTATAGACGTTTTTCAATCAGTCTATCAATCAAGACTTTAGTCATAATTTGAATAGAAAATTAATAATAATTACTTATTAAATTCAAAGTAAAGCATAATTTATATTGGTGGAAAGCTAAGAATCTCCTTTAAAAACCCTTTTCGTTTCATTAATTTTGGGTAAAAAAAAAGTTGTCAACCACGTACCCATCATATTGGCACTTTTTGGCCCATCATGATCCTACACATACCCTGTGATATCATTCCTATGGATGTATGCCACGTTTTGTTTGGAGGGCCTTGGAAATATGATAGGCAGGCTATTCATGATGGAAAGAATAACACATATACCATTGTTGCTAATGGGATGAAGCATACTTTGTTGCCATTGGAGGATGTTCCTAAAGTTGAGATTTGTATGAATGAGAGTTTGTTTGGTTGATGGAAGGAGATTTCTAGATGGACTGAGACATGAGAACATGTGTTATTCCTTGCTTCCTAAGAAGGTTGAAGAATGTAGAAGAACAACCAGAGGAGGTAAAAGAGTTGTTGGTAGAACATGAAGATATCATTTTAGATAATGTACCTAATGGATTACCACCTACGAGGAGTATTAGTCATTGCATGGATCTAATTCTTGTAGCTAGTTTTCCTAATAAAGTAGCACACCAGATGACATGAGTAGAGAATGAAGAATTGAATATACAAGTGAAAGAATTGTTGAGGAAGGGTTTGATCATAGAAATATTAATCCCTTGTGCAGTACCTATTGTGCTAGCACCTAAGAAGGATGGAGAATAGAGGATGTGTATAGATTCTAGAGCCATAAACAAAATCACAGTGAAGTATAGATTTCCTTTGCCCCAGATGGATGACATTATGGATTGTTTGAGTGGAGATAAATACTTTGCAAGGATAGATTTGAAGAGTGGATACCATCAAATCAGAATCAAAGAAGGTGGTGAGTGGAAGACAACATTCAAGACAAAAGAAGGATTGTATGAGTGGTTGGTAATGCCTTTTGGACTAAAAAATGCACCAAGTACTTTCATGAGGCTGATGAATGAGGTATTGAAGAAACTCTTGGGTAATTTTTTGATTTTCTATTTGGATGACATATTGATTTTAAGTAAGACTAGAGAAGAATTTTTTTGCATATAAGACAAGTTTTACAGAGGTTGAAAGAAGAGTAGTCGCTGATAAACGTTAAGAAGTGTAGTTTCATGAAGGAAGAATTGGTATATCTAGGATTTGTGGTATTTGTGGATGGATTGAAGATGGATCCTGAGAAGGTAAGAGAAATTGTTGAATGGCCTACATCGCAAAGCATTGGAGAGGTAAGATCATTTCATGGATTGGCTAGTTTCTACCAAAAGTTCATTAGGAATTTCAATTCTATTTGCAGTCCTATTACAGAAACAATGAGACAGGATAATAAGGATTTTAGGTGGGCATCTGGAGTAGACCAGAGTTTTGAGTTGTTGAAACAGAAGGTGACTAAGCATCCTATTTTGGCTTTACCAGACTTTAATAAGGTGTTTCAAGTATACTGTGGTGCAAGTGGAAATGTAATTGGAGTAGCATTGAGTCAAAAGGGGAGATTAGTAGCTTATTTCAGTGATAATTTTAATGATGCTAGGAGAAGGTATTCAGTGTATGATAAGGATTTTGATGCCATAGTTCAAGCCTTGAAGAAGTGGACATATTACTTGTTGCCTAAGGATTTTGTGTTGTATATAGATCATTAGGCATTGCAATATTTGAATAGTCAAGGTAAGTTGAATCAAAGACACATGAGATGGGTGGAATTCTTGTAGAGTTATACTTTTGTTTTGAAACATAGGAGTGGAAAGTCAAATAGAGTTGTTGATGCTTTGAGTAGGAGAAGTAATTTACTGGCAGAGATGAGAGTGGAGGTATTAGGCTTTGATGAATTGAAGAACTTGTATGAGGAAGACCCAAATTTTGCAGAACCTTGGAGAGCTTGTAAACAACTAGTCTTGGAGGATAGGAGTCAGTGGTTGGATTATTTCATTTAGGAGGATATGTTGTTTAGAAGGAATCAGTTTTGTATACCCCAGAGTTCAATGAGGGATAACTTGGTGAAAGAAAAACATAATGGAGGATTGGTAGGACACTTTGGAATTGATAAGACAATAGCATTGGTAAGTGAGAATTACTTTTGGCCATAGATCCATAAGGATGTTAGGAAATTTGTGCAAATTTGTAGAGTTTTTCAAGTTGAAAAAGGGAGTAGTCAAAATGTTGGATTGTATAAGCCTTTGACAGTTTTGGAGAGACCTTGGGAAGACATCAGCATGTATTTCATACTTGGCTTGATGAAGACACAGAGAGGTAATGATTCTATATTTTTGGTAATGGATGGATTTTCTAAAATGGAACATTTCATACCTTGTAAGAAGACATCAAATGTAGTACATGTAGTAGACTTGTTTTTCAAGGAAGTGGTCAGATTACATGCATTATCTAGGAGTATTGTTTCTGATAGAGATACAAAGTTTGTTGGTTATTTTTGGAGGACACTTTGGAAGAAGTTAAAGACAAATCTAAAGTTGAGCAACCATAGACTGATCGACAAATAGAGGTAGTAAATAGGAGTTTGGGGAATTTTCTTTGATGCTTGGTTGGAGAGAAGACCGGAAGTTGGGATTTAGGCCTTGCGCAAGTAGAGTTTGCTTACAATAATTCAGTGAATAGGAGTACTAGAAAGACACCTTTTGAGATTGTTACTAGAGTTCATCCTAGAAGTATATCAGAGTTGCAAGACATCAATTAGGAAAATAAATGGAGTGTAGAAGAAAGGTAATTTGTAGAACATGTGAAGAAAGTGCATACTCAAGTAAAACAACAATTGGAGGATATGAACTAGAAGTATAAGGAGTGAACAGATGAAAAGAGGAGACGTAAGTAGTTCAAAGTTGGAGATGAAGTGATGGTGTATTTGAGGAAGGAAAGATTTCTAGTTGGAACATACAATAAGCTCAACAAGACAAAGTTTGGACCTTGTAAGATTTTGAAGAAAATTGATTCAGGAAATGCATACAAAGTAGAGTTACTGGATGGCATGGGTACATCACCTATATTCAACATTGCAGATCTAAATTAGTACCATGAAACAAAATTTAGTGAAGACAGTGAAGAAAAATTGTAGAAACAATTTCCTAAACAACAATCAGATGAAGATAGAAGAGATTTTGGATATCAGAGATGGGAGGAAAACTTGTGGAAGACAGTACAAAGAATATCTTATGAAGTGGAAAGGCAGACCAGTAGAGGATTCTTCTTAGATTTTTCAGGGTGAGGTAGACCATATTGGTTTTTCTTTAGCCCCAGTAAAGTGAGGGACTCACTTTTCAAATAACCCTAGATGTTTGATGCAGGAGCATCCTTGGTTCTTGGCAATCTTTCATCAGCCAAAAATATTTTACATTTCAGTTTTGTTCTTGTTCAATTCAAGTTGGTGGATTCAGCATATTTTCTCACTAGACCCTGCAGATCTATATTTTAATTTTGGACATGTTCATTTTACTTATTCCAAGATTTGAGTGCTATTGCATCCTTTTTCAACAAGTTATCACTCCTAGATTAAGTGACAGTTTGGTGAACCGGCACCAAAATAATTTCAAACCTAATAGCTAGTTTAATCTCTTGTGGATCTTTCTCATAACTTGTGTATCCTTGTATGGTGTGTTTTGAATTGTTCTGTGGAGTGTCCTTGACCTTAATTATTGGTCCACACATCATCCTATGCACCCGCTGATGAGAAATACAAATTTAAGGATGACCTATTTCATGCACATGTTACATTTCCTTCATTGGGGATTGTAATGATCTTTGGCTAACGCAGAAGATTCTAGTGTTGGTAACACAAGGATAAACAATTGAGAGGGGGGGTGAATTAGTTGTCAAAAAAAATTAAACTTATTCAACTTTATTAACCTTATTCACATATTAGATTAATAACCATGAAAGCATAAATGAATCAACACATCAAAAGCACACATAACACCAATATTTTTGTGGAAACCCTATTAGGGGAAAAACCACAGTGGAGTTCAGTCCACAAGATTATACCCTGTTAAAAGTATAAGGAAATATGAATGGGGAATGCACATGCATTCAGGCACATTGCCTAGAGCTCACTACTCAATTACAAAGGAATACACACTGTCTTACAGAAAGGTTCTGACTATATCCATTAGATTTTGAACTAAGAAAATAGCATCTACTGATGCCTGATTATAGTTCTGGTTAAGAACATGAACACTTCTTCACTCTTCTTCACTCTTCTTCACACTCTGCTCTGTCTTCAAATGATTTAGAAAATTATTCGCACATGTACACAGAAGCACTCCCTTCTACACACTCTCCATTTTGAATAAACAATCGCTCATATATATCCGCAAGAAGAAATTACATCACTATAAGTCAGCCACAAAGAAATAATAAAATGAATACAAACTATCAGCCCAAAATAATAAATATTTTTCATGCAAATCAACAAAAGTCAACCACAACATAGTGAAGACCAAAAATAACATCCTCAAACACCAACCACTTCAATTAATTACTCCTCAAAGATCCACAACACGCTTCAACACCTTATCGGCCAAGAACATGAAAAACATGAACACTCAAGAGAAAATCACAGATTACGAGCACAATGATCAATTCAGACATGAAACACAAATAGAGAATAGTCTAGAAACATCCACAAACATCGTGAATCACCAAAGAAACATCTACAATAGCTGAACTTACTGAAGTCACATGATTTTCATTCAAGAACACAAACTGAAGTAACAGAAAAAAATGTTAGAATACAAATCTTCAAGACTTGATCAAATCTTCATGCAGATCTCTAAAACTCGATGTGGATAAACTAGATATACTCAACAGGAAACCCTTTAGTCTACAACCTCTTAACATCAACATACTAATTTCACCAATAAACTGAACTTCATATCACCACTAACAACCTGTAGCACTTTTATTACAATTCTCTCATTATCCTCGACATATACAGCTTCTAATACATTAATGCTAATAGTTTTGACATCAATGAAAAACACATATTAGTAACACAACCACAACATCCAAAAATCTCCCCCTTTGGCATTGATGGCAACACATGATGTGAAAAACACCATCAATGCAACTACACTTACTCCCCCTTAAGTTCTCACCCAGAAAGTTTTTCACATTACTCTTCTCCCCCTTTGTCATCAATAACAAAGATCTCTTCTATACAAGCTTTGAACCACATATATCAGTACTTGAACATCTGATTGCTCCCCCTAAGTAGCAACCACCACAACATCAATTTGGATCAAAATATGATCATGAAATGCACATATTGATGCAAATCAATGCATCTTAGTTATGATTAGGAGGGGTAATCACCCCTAACTTCCCTTTGAGATAATAAAAAGTATCCTTAGGAAATGACTTGGTAAATATGTCTACAATCTGCTCCTTATTAGGCACATACTCCAATCTGACTTCCTTTTCACTTACTTTCTCTCTCAAAAATTGAAACTTGATAGATATATGCTTGGTCTTGGAATGCAGCATCGGATTCTTAGAAATGTTAGTAGCACTTGAGTTATCACAGAACATAACAATAGGCTCATCATACACAACTCTGATATCCTTCAACATCTACTTCATCCATAGTACTTGAGTACAATTATTAGCAGCAGCAATGTATTCTGCCTCTGTAGTAGATAAAGAAATAACATTCTACTTTTTTCTTAACCATGAAATCAGCTTCTTTCCCAAGAAAAATGCTCCATCACAAATACTTTTCTTGTCATTCACATCTCCTACCCAATCAGCATTATTAAAGGCACTCAAAGTAATATCATCATCTTTAGGATACCATAGGCCAAAATCAGTTGTCCCCTTCAAGTATCTGAAAATCCTCTTAACAGAAGTCACATGAGATTCTTTAGGATTAGCTTGAAATCTTGCAACAATACATACAACATTCATGATATCAAGTCTAGTTTGATTCAAGTAGAGCAATCCACCAATCATTGATTTGTATCAAGTCTTATTTTCCTTTGGAGAATCATCATCAGTTGTCAACTTGCATCTATTCATCATGGGTGTACCAACTAGCTTTGAATCTTCCATACCAAATTTCTTCAACAATTCTTTAACATACTTGAACTAAGATATAAAGATCCCTTTATCTAATTGAGTAATTTGTAATCCCAAGAATAATTTCATCTCTCCAATCATTGACATCTCAAACTCATTGTGCATCTCATCAGCAAACTTCATGCACAAGCTATCATCTCCTCCAAATATGATATCACAAACAAATACTTCCACAATCAAATCTTTATTATGATCAATCTTGAAATACAAATTACTATCAATAGTACCTTATAGAGTCCATACAATTTTTTCTTCAACCAACAAACCATATCTCCCTTATCAGTCAACCGAAATCCATCTAGTTGTTCAACATACACCTCTTCTTCCAACTCGCCATTTAGAAAAGGTGACTTAACATCCATCTAATAAACCTTGTAGTCTTTGTAAGCAGCATAAGCAAGAAACAATCTCATAGCTTCAATTTTGGTAACAGAGGCAAAGGTTTCTTCAAAATCAATACCTTCCATCTGTGAATATCCCTTACATACCAGTCTCACTTTGTTTCTAACCACTTCACCTTGCTCATTCAGTTTGTTTCTAAAGACCCATTTAGTTTTGATTACATTTTTAATCCTTAGGTCTAAGAACAAGAATCCATGTATCATTCTTTTCAATCTATTATAGTTCCTCTTTTGTTGCTTCAACCCAATGTTCATCTTCTCATGCTTCATTCACATTGTTAGGTTGTCTTTGAAATCAAATAGTATTCTTCTACAATCTTTCTGCTATTTTGAACACCTTTGTTCTTATCACCTATTATCTAATTCTCTGAATGATTCAATCTCACATACATCAGAGTCTTAGGGCATTCTTGAATTTCAAGTTAACTCTCTTCTGCTCTTTCACCAGTTTCTTCTTCCTCTTGATCTTCTTGATTCACTAGAATGATTTGGACTTAACTTGAAGTCTAAACTTGCTTTCCTTGGTTTGTATTGTCATTCTGATCATCAGAATCATATCCATAGGTTCTGCATGGTGCAACTATATCTTCATCAACCTTGGCATTTGCACTTTCAACCATTTTCTTCAATCTCTTATTGTAACACCAGTAGGCCTTGCTTTTAGTAGAATAACCCAAAACCTTCATCACTCCTAGCATCAAACTTTCCTATATCTTCATCTCTTTTGATATAACACTTTCTTCCAAAGATCTTGAAATATCTAACAAGAGGCTTTTGACTAGTCCATAGCTCAAAAGGAGTCTTACCAGTATCACCTTTAATTTGCACCCAATTAGGTGTGTACATAGTAGTACCCACAGCTTCTCTCTAGTAGATATGAGGTAAATTTCCTTCCAACATCATAGTTCTAGTAGCATCTAGAACTATTTTGTTCTTCCTTTCCACAACTCCATTTTGTTGAGGGGTCTGTGGTGCAGATAATTGTCTCTTTATTCCATATTCTTCACAAAAAGAATTAAACTTACCGGAAGTGAAATCACCACCTCTATCTGATCTCAGACATTTAATCTTCAGACCTATATGTCTCAACCATAGCCTTAAATATCTTGAACTTTTCCAAAGCTTCAAATTTCTCCCTTAAGAAAGTAGCCCACATCTTTCTTCAATAGTCATCAATAAGCAACATGAAATACCTATAGCCTTGTAAACTTCTGGCTCTAGCAAGACCACACAAATCAACATGCACAAGATCCAACAATCCATTTGAATTTTTTTGTTTGCTTCAAAATGAAATTCTAGTTTTCTTTCCTAATTGGCATTCCTTTCCTATGGCATTAATAGGTTTCATCAACTTAGGAAGATCTCTCACATCCTTAGTAGAACTTAACTTGACAATATTATCAAAGTTAACATGACACATTCTCCTATGCCACAACCAGCTTTCATCAATTTGAGCAGTCAAGCAACTTTTACTAGCAGCACTCAAGTGAAAGATATTACCTTTTGCTTTTGTACTTGATGCAATCACATTTCTAGAATTTCCCAATATTTTTCACTTACCATCCATGAATTGAAGATTGTATCCCTTATCAACCATCTATCCATCAATTAAAAGATTATGCTTCAAACCTTCTACATACAGGACATCATCAGTATTATGCTTACCATCAAGAGAAATACATCCTCTACCACGGATCACACCAGCTTTGTCATCGCCAAATCTCACAACACCACCATCATACTTTTCCAAACTCACAAACTTACTCTTATCTCCTATCATATGATGAGAGCAACCACTTTCAATTACCCATTCATCTTTCTCAACTTGAGCAACTAGGGATTTCTTCACATTTGTACAATTAGTAGATTTAGTAGACACACGATTATTTTCCTTGATAGAAATAAATACAAATTCATCTTCACTTGCATTTCCTTTATCAGATTTATCATCTATCACACCTTCATCAACAGCATAGTAACACTTCTTTCAGAATTTAGGCTTGTTATATCTTTGCTTGGAAACTCTCTCAAGACACCTTGATGCAAAATGACCTATCTTATTGCAAGAGAAACATTTAGTAGGAAAATTCCCCTTATACTTACCTTGTCCTCTAGCTTCTCTTTTCATAATCAGTGCTTCAAGCTCTTCTAGCTCTCTTTCTTCTTCATCAAGCTATTTTATTTCATCCTCATACTTGAATGTCTTTCTTGATGAACTTCTACCCAGATCATATCTCTGTTTATCTCTTCCAGAAGTAGTGGCCTTGAATGCAGATTCTACCTTAGGAAGGGCATCACCAAATTCACTCAACTCAAAAGAAGTAAGCTTAGGCTCTAGATGCATGGCTTGTCAAGCCCTCTGGTCCTAGTGGTAAGCATGCTTGAGGCTAGATGAAAGTGATAGAGTGATATCTATATGATTGTGACTGACATGCTTGCTCGTAATCCTCTAATCTTGTTGTGTAGCTCGAATATCTCCATATTTTCTCTCCTTAGGTCCTCTTGTAGCTTTGGATCAGCCATCAGTCTCATGGCTGCTACTTGTGCACCAAGGTCATTGAGTTTCCTTTGAAGAGTGTCATGTTCCCTCTTGACACTCTCTGCTCTCATCCTCACCTCATCTCTCTCGATGAGCACAGTCTATAGCTCCATCAACCATTGATCCCTCTTTTCTATTAGGGTGGTGATGTTATTTATCCTCTAGACCACCTCCACCCTCAACTCCTCATATGTTGTCCTAAGGAAAGCTACAAACTCAAAAATTTGGGCATTTCACCTCACTGAGGCTAGCCTATAGGTGTCCAAGACACTCCCCTAGACTAGTATGATGAGGGCCACCTCTGAAATACACCACATAATGAACATGGTTCTCTCCTGTGTGCCCACTATAACCACAAAATAATAGACCCATCAGTACCACATGATATATCAAAACATGTATACATATATAAAAATGAGATGAAACTGAAAGTACTAAAAAGGAAATAACATAAGTAACTCTTGTACCTAGATGCTCAACCTACCACTGTGGATCAAGGGGAGGAGAAATGTTGGGACTTGCGTCTCCCACACCTCTTATGCTCATTTCTACCACAGATGTTATGGCAAGGATGACAATTGTTGTAGGTGGTGGTGGTGTCATCATAACTGGACAACACGTGGAGGAGATGAGAGCCTCCACTAGTGCCTCAGTCTCTTTGCCAATACCTCTCCCTCCTACTCACCACCACCACCTCCATTTCCTCCTACTCCTATTGATAGTGCCTAATCCTAGACATAAGCATCACCTCTAGGGGCATCTACTAGGAAAACAAGAGTAGGACCGTGTCACAACGACTAGGTCCCAAAGTCAACCATGGCTCCTACATCATCCATGGGCAGCATTAGAAGCTGATCCAAGTCATCTACCTCATCATCGCTCAGAATGACATATGTGATTGTGGGACACTGGAGATCACCTAGCCTCATGGTGCTCCTAACTACTCATGTGTATGATGGTAAAGTCATCAAAATGTTTTGTACAATGTCAAACTATCACATAACCCACTGCTAACAAAAGGGCATAATCATAAAATTCATGTGGCCTATCAAAAATCACTCATGTTGCATGTTAAAAAGCTATCAACGGTCATCTAACCATTGTAGACCTCTTTATGGTTGTCATCTAACCTATTCGGGTCATAATGTTTCAAACTATAATCTCTAAAATTGGAGATCCCCTTACCTCCACTGGCATACTAACTCATATGCATGTTTCAATGGCCTACTCAGTTTGTCCCTTTGGATAACCAATTGGCCAAGTGCAAGTGATATGAGAAAACACCCACACCTTTAATAGTGTGTAGGTGATGAGGCTCATGTACTTATAGTGCACGAACCTACCTAGCTCCTAGTATAGGTGTGCAAGCATGTTATGGCCCCATATGAACATGGTCTACTACTCCTCCATGGCTTTAATAATGTGGACAAGGACCCTATGAAGGTGTGAGACGTCCATCCATGGTCACTTGCATGGAAACTATCACCACCATCACCCTATGCACCAGAGGAATCACCACATGATCATTCTCAAACCAGTGAATGTAGATGTGATCGGTCCTTTAGCCAAGGTATGTATGCCCTACATAGTAATAAATTCCCTCAAATCACTCTCGGGTTGAGTGGGTCTCATCCAGTTCCATCCACAATCAAAAAATAGGGAGGCTAGTTAGTGTACAAGTCCTCTAAGGTGACAGTCATCTCACCTATCAGAAGGTGGAATGTAGAGGTGGTCATGTCCCACAACTCCACCAGTGCCATGAGCATGCAGTCATGATAGATCATCTTGGGCATCATCTAAGCCCACCATAGGCCTACCCATCAAAGGCACCCCTCCTCATCAAGGTACATACATTGTGTGTGATCACAGAGCATCCTCAACACATATCCACCACCATGCTCCTGCATCTCCAACTAATCCTCCAATGGTAAAAATATTTAATTCAAACTCATCTACATAAACAATTTCTAACTTCTACATCAAAAAAATTCTAAGTACAGCCTTTGGGGCATAGGTGCACTACAGAGATGTCTACATGTTGTGTTGATGTCTAAGGTTCACCATTAGAGCTGCCTAGATGACAGTACACCTGGTAGACGTCATTGTGGACAAAAGCCACCAATGCATTGGCAGGATGCCAGCTAGTTGGATGGACGACTTCACATTGTCAAGATGCCTAAACAACAAAAATTGAAAAATCTACTCAATATGCTAAAAAAATGCACAAAAGTGGGTTTTTCAAATTGGCCTAGTCAACCTCACCTGCCTATGCTACTACTCGATGTAGATTCTCGATCCTGAGGTCCTCAAACTCTCATTTGTGAGACATTTTGTTGATATTTCTCTTATAAAAATCAATAAGTCACTCATAGTGACTAGTGAAAATGACCCTTCTCCAGGCCCACCCAAGTAGATATAGAACCCCCAGGGCCCATTTTTCCTAGCGATCGTGGTCATGTCATCTTTCCTACTCTTACCCCACATAGCTAGGGGAAAAACTAGGAGGGGGCATATACTCACCTCTTCATATTTTTCTTTTGAACCACTATATTTTTCTTGAGCATTCTTCTCGCCTTGGTAGATTCTTCTAATTTTTGAGCTAACCTAAATTTGAGTTTTGTAGAATGAACCTTCACATCAAATGTTATGGTGTCCCACTGAGCTCAATCATTGGGGGCACCATCAATACTTTCCTGCTCGACCTCTACCACCTCTATAGTATCCTTTTTGGTGTGAAAATCAATTAAAATTTTCACATTTTTGAGTTCTCTTACATTTTTTTTCTACTTTAGTGTAGCTAATTTTTCCCAAAGATCAGCTCACTAAAGTAGGGGAAAAATGTTATGTTGTAAAATTGCACCTCATGGAAATTTTACATTTGTGTATTTGACCCTTGCATTAACGGCACCTAGCTGCATTTATGACAAAAACCTTATGATTCATAATTTCATGATTTCAACTCCATAAGGACCAATCACGAAGCAACAACAATCCACCACCTCATTTCTTGTGGAATGATGGGTTGGATTCCTATGTGGTTCATTGATGTCTGTGTGACACGTTAGCATCCCCATACTTTCATGATTTCAAATGAGGAATCTTGGAATCTTTGACCTATGGAACATGTCCCTATGGAAGATTTTTGAGAATAGCGGCTCTTCACACTTGTGCTATTGAAAAAAACCATTCTTTTCACTCTCATTCTCATTCACTATATCACTCTCTTATTCTAACTTGCTTCTCTTTCTCTTCTCTTCTTTATATTGTTTCTACGGTGAAGCTCTATTGGATTAAATTCTCTCCAACATCCAAATCTCTCTTGCAAGCGCTCAACATTATGTCTATCAAGCCAAGAGGAAGCAATAGGCTTTTGGTAAAACTCTCTTGATTCTTCTCTATTTTCTAGCACATTATCTATTGTGTCTTTATCTTGTGAAATGGGTTCTCCTCCTTGAGTGGAGTTTGATTTTATCCCTTTGCATTTTTATCTCGTGATATGGGTTCTCCTCCCAAGTGAGGTTTCCTCTTATCACTCTTGTCTCTACTTTACTTTGTGTCTATTATTCTCTCTATCTATCTAGTAGTCCATGGAGGTGGGAACACCAAAATGGGGTTTTGAATATGGCAAGCCCCAAAACCACCCCAACATTTTTCCTCATTCACCTTATGTGCAGATTGATCATGTGGCGCTTTGTAGAGGGCTTTGAAGCGTAGGACCACTTGTAAGTTGGATCTTCACCTCCCCTATCATTTATTAGTGTTTCTTTATTTTTTTCAAATCAATAAGTTAAATAGACCTTGGATCTAGAATAGCTAGTAAATCTTTTGAATTTTCATTTGGAGGCTTAGTTCTTTGTCCATATAGGATGCCAACATGCCCCTGGGACTTCGGCACACTGCACTAACGTCCAACTCCTACATTTTCATCCTTTGTCCAAGAAATTCTCCTTCTATCTCATAAATCTCAGTAATCTCTTTCAGTCCCAAAAGCTTTATGTCTATTATCACTCCTAAAACTCTAGTTTTGATCTATTTCTTGCATTCTCTTTCATCTTATTTGACTCATTAGGTAGTTTGAGGTATTTTAGGATAGTCCGTTCCCTAGGACTCTCTTGGTAAGAAAGAGACGCATGAGTAGAAAATCCCCCTTCTCTACACTCTTGCTATGATTAACTTGGATGATGATGATGATATTGTTAAGATTGATGACGAAATGCATAACGAGTTGAATTTGTTATTTTCCTCTTCCATGAGCTTAGATCAGAACAACCATGATGATCCTCCTAAAAATAGTGCATCACCATGTGTTGAACTTGGTAATTTTCCTAGTACGACACTTGTCGTTGCCCCTTTGGATAGTTATCTACTTTTGGCATATGATGAACAAGATTGGGATGCAAATGACTTGCTTTAGGTTGGCTCACATGTTTCACAGTAGCTTCACGTATTTCCATTTTCTTTGTGTGATTGCATGTGTGTAATGTGATCCCTTGTACTATATTTCTTAGTGTGTTTATGTTTTTTAGCCTACTTTCTATGATCCTTGTCATTTTGTTGGTGCAAGGATACAAAGGAAGAAAATTTGATGTGACATTCTTCTATTTGTATCTTCATTCTTCTATTTTTTGTAACCATTATCTTTTCATTTGTCTTGTGTTTTCCTTTTGAGGACAATCCAAAGCATTGAGACATTTAGATCTCCTCCATGTTGACCCAAAAGGATTTTTTTCTTCAAAATCTATGTGTCATTCTTTCTTTGTGTTCATTGTTCTATGAGTATTTGGGGAATGATGATGGTTCCAAGCTCGATTATATCAGTATATCAAAGACATCCATTGACCCCAAATCCATAGATCCCTTATGTGTTATCTTAGGATTGCATGTGGGGGGAAACCTGCTTTCCATGGCGCAGCTTCATTTAGAAACATATGGATGGAAATAGGGATTTCCAAATAATCTCTCATGTATTGGTATTTATCATCTTCTACTTTAAAGTAATTTCTCATAGCATGGTTTTTAGCAATTTCTTTAAAGTGGAGGGCATTATTCCTCCCACTCATTGCTTGCTTAATGACATGACCTTGTTCAATGTGTGGTCTTCTTATTTCATGTGATGTGTCTTCTTGGTGGTGGCATTGGGTTGGATGTCCTTCAAGAGTATGACCTTTCTTGGTATATGGCATTCCTCTTAGTGGTAATGCTATGGCTTGCATTCCCTAAGATGTGAATCTTTTATCCCTAGTACTCTCTTGGTGGTGATATCAAGTGTGATGTTCCCTAAAGTGAGACCTTTCATGAACTAAGAAAAAACCCTTTGACTATCCTAAACTAATTCTAGGCCACCAAGCATAATACAATTTACTTGTTGGTGGTGCTTTGTGAAATCCTATCACCATTTAGTGTGGCACCTTATCAAATTTATTAGGGAGTATAACTTTTGGTATGTTTGACATATGGGAGCCTGTAGACTTGGCATGACTTTCCCATCTGCCACCTTTTTTTGTGGGTTCACACCTTGTAGAACTAGTTTTTGTTTCTCACTCCTTGAGGCTCACCTAGAGTATATTGGACTTCACTAGCCTTTGTAAGTGTATTTCTAGAAAAATTACCTAGGCTTGATCCATACCTTTTGGACAAATAGTTAAAGCTTGATCCACCCCTTTTCCCTCTTTGCATTAATTTTGACATTGTCTGATGTTGTATCTTGTGTCATTGCTACATATGTGTGCCTCTTTGTGCCTATGTTGGTTTGACATGTGATCTTTGATCTTGGTGGCTTGATCATCCTCCTTGATCCTTGTTATCTTATATTTCCAACAATTGTATAGTTAGACCTATCTTGACTTATTTGTTTACTTTAGTGTGATTTTGAGCATGGGTTCATACTCTCACTAAAGTGGGGGCTAAATGTAGTTTAGAAAAATGTACTCCTTTACATTTTCGCACTATGTTTGCATCCCCTTAATTAATTGGACTTAATTAAGCTTGTAATTACCTAAGTTGTGCATTCCAAAGCCTTATTATTCCTTTTTTTTGCAAGGGAAACCTATATTAAACAAATGCTAATATAAATTAAAACACCTTGGAAATTGTGTGTCCTAGATTTAGGTCCTAGGACCCATTCGCCCAAGGGTGAATGGGTCCCCTTTAAGTGGGCCTAGAACCCAATTTTTAATATTTTTTTGGTGGCCTTTTAATGATTCAAATTCAAGTTTCAAATGTAGGCTTGTGGAATCTATTTTTTGAGAAATTTGGTAAACCTCGATAAATACAAGGTCTTTTATCAATTCAAATATAACACACTTTATGAGAGAAATACTATATAAAATATTATTGTCAAGAGCATTGAAGAGAAAATTTATTAGTCATCTACAATAGCAATCAAGATCATATCATCATGTCAAATTTCACAGGTGTTTATGTCATGCTTTGGAGCTAATATTGTGATGTAGGTTTCAAGCATTCAAGTAAGAATTCAAGCATCAAATCAAGTAGTCAATCGATCCAAATCATGCAAGATCCAAGAGTTAGAGAGATGTGTTATACTTCATTCCTCTAATGGAAGTGATGAAGGGTTTTGTGATTTTTGACACAACATTGTTCATTCATCAATTCCTTCCATTTATCATAGTTTTATCATCAAGGTTTAATTACCAAATCAAGGTTTTACTAAGGAAAACCCCTATTCACCCAAAAACAAACATTTTTCTTCTCTCTTTGTATGTGCATATTTACAGGTGAAGAAGGAATGAAGATTGATAAAAAGATAAATTTTGTAAAGTTGTCATCATTGTTTTCAAGCTACGAAAAACTCACCTACTGATTTTATTTTTGGATTTTTGATAGTCAAAACTAGAGAAATCAAAAGCTTATATCTATGATCTAAGGAATACAAAATAATATTTTGGACCCCTATATAGATACCCATTCACCCTAGGGTGAATATTTCCTTCATTAGAGTTCAAAACACACCTTTTAGGCTAGGTGCACATTACTCTGCCCTTCTTAAATCTTTATGTAAATTATTGCTTCCATTTCTATTAGCATAATATTATGCATTTCAAGTGTTAGGTCATACAAATGATTCTCTTAATGCATTTAAATTTATCTCCCAAAACAACCAATCAGTCATTTCTATCATAAAAAAATAGCAAACCTTCCTAATAGGGTTGACTCACCTCAAGGTTGAAATTCAATCCTATCCTTGGGAGATCTCTTTTTCTAATGAAATTAGGAAAAATATAGGTGTGTTAGATCATTCCATCACATATCAAACCCTCCTACACATCATCTCATCACACCCCCTAAATTCACACATATCCATATTTTCTTTGTTTCAAGACTTTTGTTGTCAAAAATCTCCTCCATTCTAAAGACTCTCTCTAGCTCTAAGAGAAAATTCTTCTCACATTCCCAAAGAGACAAAGAGAGGCCAGAATCTACAATATTCTTCTCTACCCCCTTCAAATCAGCCTCAATCCTTGGTTTTTCCTCGAATAAATTTTTGACAACCTCTTTGTTCCAAGATCTAACTTGTCTCCTTTCCTCAGTGATCTTCTGTAGTAACATGAACCTCATATTACCCCTAAAATCCTTATTCCATTAGCTTTGAATAGATTTGTTGAAATCTAAGTGTCCATACCAAAATGAATTTGTTTTAAAGGGAAACCCTTTAGGCCTTAAGCTTCTATCGAGTTCAAAATAAATCAACCAATGGTCTAATCCATGAAACTAAATCATGGGTGATCCCACAATAGTGGTTTACACTTTTTGGGGCATCCTATTTTTTGTTGAAATCACATATTTTTAGGAAAATATAATGATTTATTCCTCAAAAAGTTTCATTTAAAGGATTCCAATTGAAGAGGGTTTGATCAAACAATCTTAGATCAAATCCCCTTGGATAGAACCTACCGGTTTTAAACCATGCCTATAATGGAGTCTCTTTTACACCTATCAAAATGCTGATAAAAACCACTTTTGATTTACCTTTTGGGGGATCGAATGAATTCATTTAAAATTTATTTTTTATAATTATGTAGACCTTATTATAAGATTCCCAAAAAGTATAATTTTAAAAATATTTAATTTTATTATTATTTTTATTTTATTTTTTTGTGAATGTAGGTTTTTCACTGAAAATCAAGCTCTTTGTTCTGCACATGTGGAAAAATAGTAGATTATCAAAAAAAAATCTGAAAAATATATATGGACTTGATATTGATGTCTTTGATCCAACAAAAAATTTGAATTTTGATACATACAAATAAAGTTATTTGTTAGCAAGTAAACCTAAATCTAAATTGTAACTAGTTTGACTTCAAAACTTAATTAAGGAAAAAAATCAATAAAACACTATGAAACCAATTTCTTGCACTAGATATCGTAGTTACAAATCTAAATTTTAAAAAAAATAGAATTTTATCCTTCATAGAAAAAATTTATGTGTTAGCAAGTACACGCCACTCTTTAAAAATGGTGTTTACTGTTAAAAACTAGTTTTTGAAGGAGATGGAAAAAGAAATGCAATTTGATTCCAATTTTTTTTTTAAATATATATTTAGAATCTACACAAAAATATGTCACAAATCACTAGTTTTAATCATCTTCAAATTCCTCATGGTTTAGCAACTATAGGTGCTTGAAAGTGAAGATTTAGTTAAAAAATTTCAGTTTAATGTCAAGTTTGGCCAAAAAGTGTAAACCACTATTGTGGGATCACCCTCACCGATGAGTAAAATTTATCCACATCCAGCAACCATTCTAAGTTAACAAAGAATTTTTCCAAACGATAAAGAATATTATCACAACCAATTCTCCTATTATTCCAAGTGTACCATCCCACTCTCAGCTTGATGTCCACCAACACCAAATCCTCACTGAAAATCTTGAAGTCTAATGAACCAAAATTAGACAAAACCCTGTTAGTTTTTTTTTATTTTAGACTAAGTATTGCATTTAAATTGCCACCAATAATCTATTCTTTATCTATGTGAATCGTTCTTAAATTTCAAATATGATCCCAATTCCTACTTCTATCTTGAGTTGAATTTGGCCCATAAACATTCATAGCCGAAAAACTAAGGCCATCCCTAATATTCTTGAACCTAACTAAAATGCAAGATGAAGAAACATCCACAACCTGCCCCACTCAACAAAAACTATTCTAAAATATTTTTTAGGCCACCACTCGTGCCCTCTACAACTACCACCACAAATTCACTAAACTTCCAAACCTGAGACAAGATAGCTCTAAACTTGTCAACATCAACCTTAGTTTCTTGAATAAAGAAAATATTTGGAACTTCCAATGCAATCAACTACTTCAACAACAACACTTTTACAAGGCATTGAGGCCCCAAGAATTCCATCTTACAACCTTCATCAATTCTTTCCTATAGGGAAGTGCACACCTTCAAATTTGACAAGAAATTTCAAAGATATTTCAGATCCATTTACCAAATCCTCCAACACCTATAACTTTGATTTTATTACCTCCAAAAGTTTTCCTTTATAATTTACCTCCTGCATCTAAAGCCATTGAACCCTTGCTCCCCATTTTCTTTTCTCTCCTACTCACCATACTCCATGAATTCTCTTTGCCCTCTTATTCAACCTTGCTACCTTCCCTATCTCTATCTAATAGATTTTTCTAAACAGGGGATGCAACATGAGGACCAACCTCAGATAGAGCCTTCACCTTATTTCAAATATCTTGAAGCACCTCCTTCTCCCTAGAACAATAAGAGGAATCACCCTCTAATCTTTTTATTTCTAATGGAGGGAATTCTCCCCACGACTACGTAAAGTTGCTAGCAAAGGTTTATCCATCATAAGATTTTTGATCTTTCTAATGAAAGCCAAAACCATATCCTAAGGCTTGAGACAATCCACATCACATTTGGACACACCTCACACCATCTCGCAATATTACCAATGGATCCACACTTAAAGCACCTAATTGGGGAGCCTTCTAAGTCTACATCCACAATCGAGTCACCCAATATAGAGCTTAAATTTATTGAATGATTCATAGGTTTGCTTAGATCCATCCTGACACAAATGCGAGAATAAGGAGCTATCCTACCACCTCTAGTAAAATACAAACTATGGACAAACTTACCCAACAAATTTCCAATTAGGAAAAGGATATCCTCTTTAACCACAACTCCACCAGAAGTTTTCTCAATCTAACCCAGATGGGAGCATCATTGATAACCTCCATATGTGGATCAAACCTAGATAACAAGTATGCATATAAACACCAACACTCCCCATGAACCATGACCCTCCATCTTAAATACTATATATCTCTCTCAATTTCTGAAACAAACACAATTTTTCAGGAACCCGAGTCCAAGAAAGCTATTGATAAGTACTTGATCCAGTCTAGGATCCTCTCCATCGATGGTAAGATTCCAAAAAACTTATCAATAACATCTTTCTTATTGAGTTTCTCAACCTCTAGATTAAGGAGAGAGTTTGGGATGGAGATGCAAGGGATGGCATATGACACCAACACATTAACATTTCCTACAACAATTTTGTAAACCGCTTCCCTTGAATACTTTTGTGACTCCTTACCAGATGCATCCTCCAAAATTGTAAGCACACCCTCTCCTCCATGTTCTATAGAGCTTCTATCCACATCCGACGAGCCTCCATTGATTTTTATCTTAACCATAGCTTCTACATTGCCTACTTGTGCTTTTGCACTACTCATATTTGCTTTTCCCCCAAAATATTTTACTATCTACCAAGATATTTGAACCTTCATCTTTCCTAGAAGTATCCAACTTGATCTTCTCATAAAAATGGTCTGGATGATTGGGAGTTTGGATAGGATAATAATAATTACTCTTTTGTGTCAAACCCCCATAAGGATGCTATTGTAGTGTTTCAATATAACTATTAATGAGTATTTTAAATTTGCAACATTTGCAAGACGAACTCTCTTTCACTTATTCAATGTTCCATAGTGTTTTGGGGATAGGGATGGGGGGATAGCAGGGGATGTGTTTCAGGGACCTGGGGGCGGGCGTCTAAGTTTGGGACCGATAGGGGGATAGTGATGAGGGGGTGGTGGGGCAACGATGTGTTGAAATATATATAGTACTTGAAAAATTAGTTATAAAAAGATGTATAATTATAGAAGCCTAAGGAATAAGTAAAGTTTAGATTTTAAACACATTGTAATGATTTCATTAAACTAGTGAACATTGAAACAATGAAAATCAAAATGAAAATATGCTTAATAGACATTGGAATGAGAACTAGATGTTTCATAATTTGAATTTCATAATCATGATTCATAATTATAGTAAAAATTGTTCAAATAACTCAAACTTCAAAAACAAAATAGTAAATAGTAAATGGCTAATGGCCTGATGCCTTTAATTATCTAATCATCACCAAGCTCCATGTCAATCTCCTCATCACTAGAACTGTTGGACCCCAAATGCTCAAGCTCATCTAAACCAATGCCAACCATCCATGTTTGTGTAGCATCCTCATCTATCTATGATGGCTCTTTTGGCTCTACATCCCATCTGTTTGTTGGACTCTCCTTGTATGTAGTTGTAATGCGGTCAATGAGATGCAAGGCACAATGTAAAACCACAAGCTTCTCTACCCTCCTAGAAGTAAGTCGCTTCCTCTTAATGGAGTGGATGAAGCTTTAAGTAGACCAGTTCCTCTTAGCAGTAGAAGAACTAGAAACCTAGGAAAACAAACAAATGGCTAGAGTAGTAATCAAATATCTAGGCCCATGCATAGTCTACCGCAACTTGGGGTCCTCCAATGAAATAGTCTCCAAATCTATCTTGGCCACCTCTAAACATCTACACATCTCTAGCATCACTGATAATAGATTTGATCCAGCTGATTTTACACATGTCCTTAAGTACATTATTCCTAGCATGCACACAACAAGGAGTCCACCAAATATGTCTATACACTGCCTCAATCAACTTCCATGTAGCTCTGCACACATGGGCCACATCTGTCACTACCTATGTACCACATTTTGTGGCCCAACCTCCTCTATAGCATCCTTGAGGATCTGACACTAATAATGGGTATCCTTGCTATGCCTTGAACAATCAATAGCCCTTAGGAAATTAGGGCCCACTATAGATGTAATGATGATATTGATGAGTGGGTGATACCTAATGTCCATCCATCCATCCTTGACTATGCTACATCCACTTGTGACCCAGGTTCTCTTCATCTTCTCGATCAAAATATTAATCTTGGAATAGTTTTGATCCAAGATTATTTTCCTCAATTTAGTCTCCCCTGGTGGCACATATGATTTTATTTCCCTTATTATCTTTGACAAAAATTCCTTATAATAAGGAGAGTGGGCTACATGGAATAAAATGCCATTGGAAAAGAAGAATTTTCCAATGGCATCATCTACCTCATCCTTTGCTTGCACATTGAATAAATCTACCAATGGTTGTGAAGATTCCATCTTACATTTCCCCTTAGGCTCTGCTGCACTTGAACTAGATGGATTTGGTGGCCTTAGACTCTACAAAGTAGATGTAGAAATTGTTGAAATATGATCACCCCAACTCTTTTGTGGAAACCTAGAAGATATAGGTACTTCATCCTCTTTACAACCCCATAATTTTAAATTTTCAGCCCTGTACTTCAAGTTACCTTCCACAACTTTGCATACTTCTA
Organism: Sequoia sempervirens; assembly: GCA_007258455.2. Lineage (NCBI taxonomy): Eukaryota > Viridiplantae > Streptophyta > Pinopsida > Cupressales > Cupressaceae > Sequoia > Sequoia sempervirens. The sequence continues at coordinate 111,485,671 of VDFB02086081.1, forward strand.
CACCTTTACATCAAACAAGAAGAAAGTGAGCATTAGTTCTTGTAATGTTTCCAAACCATGTAAGTTCACACATATGGCACTTCCATTTTCTAGTGACCCCAATTTCCCCAAGATTTGTTGCTATCTTGGATGTAAATTATTTTAGAAGTGATTTTGAATCAAAGGGGCCCTTGGCCCATTGTTTAAGGAGTCGTGAAGGGTAGCTATCATTTTTACTCCCAATGGAACTTGTGTCAGTTTGAGTATTTGTATTTGATCCATGTTCAGTTTCACCCTCCCCTCCTATTTGAAAGTTGGGATCATCAGATGATTCATTTTCAATTCGAATTTTTGGTTCAATCTCTTGATCCTCATCGCCACTTCTATTGTGTGGACTCATTATGATGATTATGCTACAAAAAATAATGTTAAAAAATAATCATACCTACAATGTAAAAAAAGAGACTTATAAAGTATAACAACTATAATGTTAAAAAAAAATCAGTTTCCTTGGACCATGAAACTTGAAATAAATGTGTTCTCATGGATTGCAATATTGTAGGATATGCACAATATTGCAATATTTTCGAATATGCACAAGATTGAAAAATTAAAAAGATTAAAATGATTTAGTAGAATATGTCTGCAAAATGTGGAAGCACTGGAAGCATGTGCAAGGCATGTGAACTGTTTGACTTAATGCCTTGAGATTTCATCTCATGGAATACGATGAGTGCGGGAAAAGCTCATCATAGTATTCCATGAGTTGGCATCCCTTTGAGGCATTCATTCAAACAGTTCACTACCTTGCTCGTGCCCCATCCACACTGGCGGCTATTTATTTTGAATGAAAAATAAAAACCTAAATGTTAGGTAGCTACTATAAATACTTGGTAATGTCAATGGCATCGTCACCCTTGAAACCCATGCACAGCTCTTGCCTTTAGCTCTCACGGCACTGTCTCAGAGTCATTCCAGTCTCAAATTCTTACACACGCATGGGTAAGTTTGACTTTAGGTAAATGAAAAGTAAAAAAAATATTTCAATGATGTAGACTTTGACTTAAGTCTTAGGGTGATACTAACAAATAATATTAAAATTTAAAATTTAACTTAAATCTTTGTTTTTTAAATTTTAAAAAAATCATTATTTTAATACATTTTTGTGGGGGACATTGGAGACTCGGAGACGTCCAGAAGACTCGGAGACACCTGGAAGTCTCCTTCTGAAGGAAAATTTCAGGGGACGGTGGCGAAATGGGGAGACTGTAGGGGGACATTTCCCTTACGTCTTTGTGTTTCAGAAATGTCCCTGTCTCTGAAACGACTCCTTTTTTCGGGGGGATGCATTCCCGTGGAATCTACTTATTTGATCTAGGAGTTTCAAATGGATTAGGGTTAGTCCTTTTAAATACAACCTCTCAAGTGTTAAACATGAAACATTCACATGTTAACTTGGCACATAAAATCTAGATGAAAGGAAACTAATAGGCCCAATTTTTTATTTAATTTTTTTAAAAATAAGGGGTCATTTCGATGAGTGAGTAAGTTATCTAGATCTATTTCGCAATTATAGACATGATCTAGGATAGGAACATATTTTTTTTAGAGAAAAACAATTTTGGGGAATGAGTGCAAATGGGAATAGATGAGGCTCAATTCATGTGTCAACTCCTTATTAAAAACATGAAATTTTTCTACTTGATAAGTAGAAGGTATTTTCCGTAGCATGTCAAAGGGGCTCTATAATGAATTGATAAGTAGGAAAATACCTCCTACTTATCAATTGATGAGCTAAAGGGGGTCTATAATGAATGCTTCATAAGGTACAACACTTACGGAAGGTTTTGCAAATAGGGTTGCAAGCTAACTTGGCTTAACCTTGGGGAAAACTTTGTGGTTAAGCACGCTTGAGCTGGAGTAGTACTGGGATGGGTGGCCTCCCGAGAAGGATCAATGCTTCACCTTGATGAGCATCACCTAGATGCAATGAGTGCCAAGTGAACCATTCATTATCATGAGAGATGGGTTCTTGTGAACCACTACTCATAAAATATGGGTCAATGAGTTTGACTCAATGAGTGTTAAGTGGACCATTCATTATCATGAGAGATGGGTTCTTGTGAACCACTACTCATGAAATAAGGGTCAATTAGTTTGACTCATAGAACTACACGGTTGAATCCTGGTAGCAATATCACAGTTTTCTACTTGTCATTGCATAAAGGGATAAGTTAACCAATTTGAGTTAAAAAATAGAAAAAATTTGTAGAATATACAATTTTCACAATTACAACTTTCCCCAACTTTGATTGACATGTAAAAGACAATTTATGAAAGTAAAATATCTAGAAACTCAAATAGGATATAAATATAATAGACATTATTTCAATACATGTTCCCTTGTGATGAATGCCCCACTTAGAAACTTGCAATCCAAATAAGTGGCACCCATAAACATTCAAAATAGTTATAAAAAAATAGTACTACCTAATTTCTTAGAAGTATTTTATAAAATGTAAATATCAATATATAAGTTTTAATTTTAATTTAATTTAATTTATATTATTTATTTTTCTTTATAATTTATAATTTTATTTTAAAAATTATCATTTATTATATGAATAAATTTTATTTTATTTTTATTCAAAAATTATAATAAATTTAATATATTTATATAGTACTTTTAATAGTTTAAATCTTAATATATTTTTTAAATATTTTGAAAAAAAAATATCGTGAAATCTACTCTCAACCTAATAACATATTTTATTTTATTTTTTTAAATTAACTCCACCCTCTTATCTTCATAGCTATTCAAATTCTCCACCTTATCATCTATAAAACAATAAGAATGTGAATACCATCTGTAAAAATCAATTTGCAAGGAACTTTAGTTCATATTTTTCTTGGGGAAGGAATGCATAACATTGGTTTGTTGTGAGTTGTGAGCAGAATAAAGATTTTGCCCCTACTGAAGCAGAATTTTAGAAGCAGTAAAAAAACAAATAAAGCATTATATTCAAGATTCTGAGCAAAGGTGACTTTAATTGTTTCTTCTTCTGAATTTGAAGAAAAGTTGGTAGCTTATCCATAAATTTTAGGTCTTATAATTATATATCCATGAATTTTTTTGGTTTTGCCTTTGTTCATAAGGCCTAAGATTTCTCTGCCTTTTGGATAGATTAAGAATTATGAGCCTTAACAGATTTTTCTATAGGATGAATTTTAGATCAACATAAACTTTTTTTTATTGTAATAAGTAGGCAGAATTTCAAACTCTTACTTTATAGCTTGTAATTTATTGATAGCAATGATACTATTATGAGTTATACACACATTTTCAGAATTTTATTTTATTAGATATTATTTTTATAATTGTTTTAATTTTTTTAAATAATAAATATAATATAATTCTAAAAGTTGAGAGTTATAATAATTTTATAAATTTTAAGGTATAATTTTACGTAGGGGTTTTTGATATTTTAAAATATGTACATTAATTAATTAAACTTGTATACAAATCTTAAATAAATCTATTTAAAAGATTAAATTTCTCAAGATGTCTATATTAAATTTGTTATTTAAGAGGGATAAATCCTTGGAAACTATATTTCTCCCCACATTTTACCATATAATTATTCTATTTAGGATAATTAAAATCTTTGATGTCTTAACTTTATTTTAAGACTATTTCAATTTATTTTAAATTAATATTTTATATTTTAAAAATATTTATATATCTGAATGATTTTAACTACTTATTCAACTATTTTTTAAATATAAATGTTTCCCTTACTATAAATTACACCTCTTTACTTAATTATTAAATTTATTTTTATTGGTATACTTTTAATCTATTTAAGGTCAAGCTAATCCAACTATACTAAGAATTCACAATTGCTTAAACTAGCACTTGCACCTAAAGGAGGTTCAAGAATTATGCCGAGAGAAAATTATATGTATGTTAATATGTTAGAGAGTATGTGTTTATGCATGGATGCACTACAAATTCTAGTTGCATGTGGCTTGTTTAAACAATTAATAATAAGTGCTAAATAATAGAATGAGATAAACTTAGACAAATCTAAAAATTTTCCATAAAGAAATTAAGTATTATCTCATTATGAAATTAATATAGAATTAGAATGTTCCCATCCAGTTGTCAAATCAATATTTGTTTAGACTTTTTGTGATGAGTGAGATTTTGGAGGCTTTTATATGATATTTTGGAGGTTTTTACCATTAAACGGCAGCTGGTTTACCATTAAATGGCAGCTGAAACTTGTTTTCCAACAACTCAAAAGTAGTTTGTAGGCATAAGACTTGTTTCAGACTCAAATCTCACACTATATATAACCTATTGAATAATAATTGAACTTAATTTTTAGTGGCAGTTTTTGGGGTCACCTTCATGGATTTTTTATATTGAAAATCCAAGTTTAATTGTGCTATAAAACAGGTCCTTACTCTGTTATTGCTCTTTTTTGGGCAGGAATCCAGAATAGACAATATGAATGGTGTGAGGAAGGTTGAAAGGAAGGGACTCAAACCACTACCCCAAAATGGAGCAGTTGTATCCACTGACAAACAAAACAAGAAAGATGATGAAATCTCCCATTTGCAGAGGCTCAACAGGATTCTTAAACAACAAAACAATAGTCTTCGAAATGAAAAGGAGGAACACAAAGCTACAATTGTGAAGGCTCGGAGACACATAAAAGATCTTGAGAGAAAGCTGAACCAAGAAATCGAAAAGAAAGAATATGAATTCAAAGCAGCAGACATTTATTTTACAGTTAAAACAACAACTACATATTACATCTCAAGAATTGGAGGCAGCTACAAGATCACTGCGATCTGGAAAATGTAATGATTTATCACAGTTCAAAGAAAATGTGGAAGAATTCAATGAAATTGAAGTGGAGATTGAAATACAGATGGTAGAGAAAGAAGATGGATGGCAGGAAGGCCACTCACAGTTAAAGGGAGATGAGAAGAGCTAGAGAAAAGGATTTGTAGAAAAAGAAAATGAGTTCCCAACAATGGTTTCTGTTAAAGATAATATTTCACAGTTGAAAGAGCAAATGGTGGTTATAACAGAGGTGGATTGTCCATATTTGGAAGCTGAAAAGGATGATGGATTAAGTTATGACAATGCTCAACTCAAGAAAAGGGTTCTTGATTTGAGTAGAAGCTTAGATGAGCTGCAGGAAAGACATGAAAATATAGAGGAAGAAAACAAAGTGCTTAGGGCTCAGCTATCTGAACTACAAGGTGTTTTAGAAGCAGAAAAGTGGGGATTTGATACAGTAATGGCTCATTATGACAAAGTTATTGTTAATCAGGTGGTGGAACTGGAAAAACTGAGGGATGAAAATGGTGAGCTAATGAAGGCTATTCATGAGTTAAATATATGTTTGGAAGAGATGCAGGAAACTCATGATGAAGTAGTGCAGGAAAATGAAAGGCAAAGGGAAGTGTTGGAGTCACAGCATGCAGAGTTTACAAAGAAGAATGATGAGTTGAGTGAAAAGGGGTTGAAGTTGATGAAAGACAACGAAGAAAGCAAAAAGTGATAGAATCTATCCTTAGTGACCAGGCTTCTCTAAGGAAATACATAGCTTATCTTTCAAAGGCTCTTAAAGATACAACCCGGAGATACAATGAAATCTCAGAAAAAGTTTATGAAATGCTTCAAGAGCGCGAGAATTCTGAGATGTTATCAACGGTATTGTAGTCATAAGAATGTTCTATGTTCCAGGAAGCTTATTCAATTTGAAGACCTGCATTTTTTAAGGCCTATCTGATATAAGACTTGTAAAGAGGAAGACATTTTTCAAAAGTCTTTTTTAATTAGTCTTCTTGCAGAACTTGGGCAGTGGCCAACCAATAGATGGCCCTTCAATAGATATGAAGATTGATAAAATGGATCTTGGAGGAAAAGAAAACCAATAGATGACCCTTCAATAGTTGAGAAGATTGATAAAATGGATCTCGGAGGAAAAGAATAAGGCAAATACATGTTTTTATTTTATATGTTTTGAATTTAATAAGTGATTAGGTTATTTTTATGTATTGAATAATGTGTAAGATGTATTTTTTAGAAGTGAGTAAATAATCTTATTTTAGTTTTTATTCATCGTTGTTCATCCTTAAGATATTCCACATCTTATTATTTGTAATCTTTGTTCAAATATGTGGGTGTGAAACTCTTTTAGGTCATCTTCACACATGCAGGGATTTAGACATTTGACTTTTTATATTTAAATTCTCAAAATTGAGTGTAACCCTCTCTTATTGGTCGTAATGAGTTGACTAAAGCACAACTGATGTAGAATGAGTGATCAACATCACACAAAACCATTTTCAATTTTGTTTGGTTTCTGTTGATTCAGTTTTGGTTGATGTTCTTTGTAAGACAAGTAAACGCTGATACAGTTTTGGTTGATTTTCTTTGTAAGACAAGCAAACACTGATACGACTTTGGAAGCGGCAAAGACATTCAATGAGAAAATATCAGGTCACATTTGTGTGAACCCTCAATCTAGGTACCTGCAAAACAAAGACAATAAACACCTTAAGTTAGATTTTGCAAGCATAAACAAGGATTCCCCATGAGATTCATTAACATAGCTCAAATTAGAAAGAAAATAATGAACACAAAATAAATCACAAAATAAAGATTGAATCCTAATTAAGCATGCAAACTCTCAATCCCATGGGGGAATTGGTGCCAATTTGATGTGGAAATTTGGCCCTTTCCCAATCCCTAAGATGCAAGATTCGATATGTAGACTTGATGATGAACTTTGATCCACTTTTGATGATGAATGATGAAGACTCCAAGCCAAATCTACAAAAAAGCCTAACTAAGAACTCAAATGATGGATGAGAATTGCTAAGTATTTTAGCATGGTAACTTTGCTTGGAATGTGGATGATGAAATAAGGATATAAGCTCTTTATTTATAGATTGATAAGTTGAAGAGATGTCCAAATTTGATCAATGTGGGACAAAGATTCAACCAATGATATGATGCCACTTGTCAACATGTGAGAGGATGAAGGTTGAGCAAGTTTTGAGGATTGTGCCAATAAATGCATAAATTTGAAATTCAAATTTGTTGAAATGACTTGAAAGTGGGGAAGAAAGAAAGCATTAAAGGCCACTTGGCTCAAGGCAAAGGACATGTAAGAGATCTTAAATGCCTTGTTGGAAGGACTTATTCCCACTTGGATTTTGAATTCAAATTAGGGGAATATTCTTTAAAAGATTCCTTATTGAAGGAAAATAGAAATTTAATAAATCAAATAAGTCTATTTTCATGTGCAAGTTGCAAAATCTAGAGGATTTGAGTGATTAGGATTAGCATTAATCATGATTTGATTAATTTAAATGATAAGTCTGTATAGCTTCTGGATTTGATTGTGTGCAACAATTTTTAGCATCAACGTTTCGGATCACACTACATGATCCATCATCAGGATGAAAGAGAGCAAGAGGAATGAAAGGGTAATTGCAGACTTGGACAAGATAAAAAGAAGAGAGGAGGGGGAGGGTGAGGAGGCACGTAGACCAAGGCCAAGACTAAAGATGAGGAAGAGCAACACATTAGAGCAAAAGAGAAGACCAATTATAAAAGGGGAAAGAGCGAAAGAAAGAACTAAGAAGGAAGAAAAACAAGAAAAATATAAGAATAATGAAACCTAAAGAAAGACTACAAGAAACGTAGAACAGAAGAAAAATAACAAAAAAATAAAGGGAAGGAATAACATAAGAACAAAAAGACAAAAGAGAAAAAATAACACTCAGAATAAATATATAACTAATTATGAGAATAAATATATACAACCTTATTATATCCTACATATAAAATACAGGGATATTAATATATTACTAAGAAGGATATTAATATATATTTATATTTTATATAAATCCATATAAAATAAATATAACTATATTTTGAGAATAAGTGTATTAAGTATGATTTAAATAATATATTATATGCTAATAAGAATTATTAAATCAATAATATATTATAACATGTATTAAATGAATAACTATGAGAGTATAAATATGATGAGAAGAAATAATATATTATATCATGTATTAAATGAGTAACTAAGAGAATATATATATAATGAGAAGAAATAGAGAGAAAAAATGAGAAACCAAAGAACAAATGAGAATAACTATAGATTGAGACTATTATGAGTAAGGGAAGAGAAGAAATTAAGAGAATGACTGACAAGAAAGGAATAAAAAAGAGAATAATTAAGAAGAACCAAAGAATAGATGAGAAAAACAAAGAATAATTGAGAAAAAATATATATTGAGAAGAAAATATGAGAATAAATGCGAAATCAAAGAATAACAAGAGAATATAAATGAGAACCAAAGAATAAACGAGGAAATAAATAAATAGAGAAGAAATTAAGAGAAAAAATATGAGAATATACAAGAGAATACTTGAGAAGGAACCAAAGAATAAATAAGAAACCGAAGAAAAATTGAGAATATAAATATATTGTGAAGAGATTGTGAGAGTAACTGAGAAACCCAAAGAATAAAAGAGAATAACAATAAATTAGCTATAAAGAAATTATGATAATAATATATAAATAAGTTAATATGACCATAAGTTAATATTAATTATATAAAATTATATGTATATATAAGTTAATATTAATATTAAATATATAAGAATATATATATATATATCTAAATTAATATTAATTATATATATAGAGAGAGAGAGAGAAAGAGAGAGAGATTATTGGAGAAAATAATAAAGGCCAAAAATCTAAAAAAGGCAAAGAACTAGAAGATAATTGAGATAATAAAGGCAAAGATCTACAAAATAACATAACAATCATGACAAGACAAAGGCGAGAGAGAACGAGAGGGGACCAAGATAGATTATAATTATCTCAAAGTACATAAAAATATAAAAAAGGCAAAGAACTAGAAGATAATTGAGATAATAAAGGCAAAGATCTACAAAATAACATAACAATCACGACAAGACAAAGGCGAGAGAGAACGAGAGGGGACCAAGATGAAAGGAGGAGGACAAAATAACAAAAGCAAGCATAACTTTAAGATGAAAGGACAAACTAATATAAAACTCTCGTTCAAGACAAAGGTGAAAGGAGAAAGAGATATAAGAATAACTTGACGTAAGGACAAATTGATATGAAAGGAGTAGGACAAAATAATATGAAATGAGAAAGAGGCACAAAATAACATAACAATAGCAATAGTAAGGAGAAATAGCTAGCATAACTTTTGATGAAAGGACCAAGGTGAAAGGAGGAGGAGGAGGACAAAAAAGGAGACAACAAATCGCCAGAGGGGGAAAAGAGAGGTAAGAGGGAGCGACGGGTGAAGGAGGAGGAAAAAAGGGGAAAGGAAAGAGACACGAAAAAGAGGGAGGGGGGGAAAGAAAGGGGGCGTAAAAAGGCTAGGACTGAACGTCGTTTCGAAGGTTAGATAGTAAGGGCTGCCACGCAATACTAACACCCCAACCCTCATCACGGTTGAGGTTAGAGGGGTGGTTGTTAATGTGAATGGCTTCCATGAGCTTCCTTTTGAAAAAGTTGTCTTCTTTGCACAAGATCTGAGTGTTTTCTAAGCAAATGTGGTGCTTAGTTGTAGAAGAGTGGTCCGCAAGTGCAGATTTAACAACTCGTTCATGTTTGATGTCTGCACTGTGCTCCTTAATTCTTGTGCAAAAAGAACGACCCGTTTCACCAATATAAGGGATACCACAAGAGCAAACAACCTTATAAACCCCAGACTCATGTAATATGTCTCTCGAGTCCTTGAGAGAGGGGAGACGGTGTTTCACGGTGGCAAAAGGTTTGAAAGCACAATGAAGTCCTTTCTTCAAAAGGATCTTGGAGATTTTTTGGGAAATACCTTCAATATAAGGAAGCGCAACACCAGGGAGAAGATCAGGCTTGGAGGTCGGGGAATTGGAGTGGAACCTCTCCCTAGCATGGCTGAAGGCCCTAGTGATCTGCTTGCTATTGTAACCATTAAGGATGAAGACTTTACGGAGATGGGCCAACTCTTGGTCCAAGTAATCTTCATCACAGATACGAAAGGCCCTCAAGGCGAGGGTTTTGAGGATACCAATTTTTTGACAAGGGTGGTGATGAGAGGACGAGTGGAGATAGAGGGTGGCCCACGGAAAACCGACGACCAAGGAGCCATCGACTTTTTAAAAGCAAGATGCCAAAATTTTTGCACACAATCAAATCCGTAAAGCTATACGTAATTTCTTAAAATTAGGACATGTTTCTATTATAAATTAAAATTATACATTTTTAATAATTAAAAAAGAGATTTTGTATTGATTAATCTAAGGATAATGCTTGTTTATAGTATTTGTAATGTACATATAAATTTTTAATTAAAATAAATTTAAAATGTAATATTTGAGATATATTTACTTACAAAAATAGATGATATTTTACATTTTAGAATAGTTTTTTTATCAATTCAAAATAGTCATAAGGGGTTGTACCCTTGTAGTAATAATCACTAAATATGAATGTTATAGAGAGTATCAAAATGAGGCTAGTTAATAGTCCTCCACAGAACACGAGGGGCTCCATTGAGATAAAATAGAAGTATTAACAATCAAACCATTATTTGAAACCCTACCTACATCCTATGCCTAGCTCCTCTGATCCAAAATTAGAGCATAAACCCATAATATTTTGCTATCAGCTCTTATTACCAAAAAAAAATGGACACAAAATATGTCTTATGGTGATTGCACCTATTCCTCTTACCCATTGATCCCATAATTGGTCGGTTTTAGTGTCATTCTTCCCTCGCATCATTGAATCCCGCGACCAGTTCCCTCACAGCCACCAAGTCCACAACATCTTTGACCCTGCTCCAGTTATTTATCCTTTCTTCACCAACCTTTCCTCCTAGATATACTCGTCCAACGACCCCAACCCTTCATCTCGTGCCAACCCTAGAATTCTCTTAAGGAACATGATACTCTTCTACAGCGTGTTTCTTAATTTTGGTACCACTAAAGGGTCCTCTATAAAGATGAGTGAGTATCACTTAAACACCTTTCCTCACTAATGGATGAGATAGTAATACTTTGGTAATGGAATCCCCCACTTATTTTTTATATTATCCAAAATATTCTCCAAACCACCTAAGAATTTGTTTCATATTAGCTTTTTGCAAAGCACCTCCGCCACTGTCTTTGAATCCCCCGCATTTAGCATTGATGCCAAAAACATGGACGATATATCGGAATTCACCATTAATCTACGATCAACACTCAGAAATTATTTCCCTAATGCCATATTTATTACGTGCAAAATCAACCCATGGCTTGTTTTAAACATGACTCCCAATCTTTTCTCTAATATTTCCCCCAAAAAGACCTTTGTCTTCTTTGGCTTTCCAACCTTATTTGCATGTCTATTTTCTTTCTACCCAACTGTTTGCGATGTGTAGTATGATCTACCACCAATGGGGATATAAAAGCTTGCAGTCATCCCATGTTTTACCCTTGAAGCTTGGGTTGGGATTTCCAAAACATCATTACTCCATCACCTCCCACAAGTCTAAATTTCTCTACATTATTACTCCTCATCCAAGTCCATAATGGCCTTAGATCACGTTCTACCCAGGATCATACTATTTGCAACTATACTGCTGCCGCTACCATGGCCTTTTTGGCCAACTCATTGGCCACATCATTCCCCTCCTTATAGATGTGTGATACTTTAATCTCTTTTAATCCATTTAATATTTACATTATGGGGACCAACCACCTTCTAAGTTTTCATTTAAGTGTCCAACATTGACGGATTGTATTTATCATTATTAGTGAGTCACCTTCTAAGTGGATTTTCTTAATTTCTTCTTTGTTGAATTTCTATCAGTGTGGCCCCAAATTCAACTTCTTTATTGGTTCCTCTCCCCAGATAAAATGATTTCTCTATCAAATTTGATTCTTTATGATCTCTAATCATGCATCTTGCTCCACTCTCCCTTGGGTTCCCTTTTTCCACACCATCGAAGTTAACTTCTAACCATTTCTTTAGGCATTACCTTCTCCTGGAAGATCCTCCTATTGCACTCCTTTCATAACTCCTAGACTATGATGGATGGTGTCACAGTCCATATATTATAAAACAATGCCTTTCTTTTGATGTTAGGCCACATGAAAAAGATGGTTTGGATGTCTTATGATAGTGGGATTTTCCATCCAAGCCTACACATCACCCTCTTCCAACAATATTTCAAATATTAATAGCTAAGAAAAAATGGTTCATCTCTTCACCCTCCTTCTCACATAGAACACAATAGTTAGGACCTTGAATTCTGATGAAGATGAAAAAACACAACTCACCCAATTCCACACAAAACTCAGATTACACAAGACACCATGGTCAATAAACTAAAAAATTTACAACTACATGTGTCAATTTTTACATTGATTTACAATTGCACTATTTTTCAATCAAATTTGAAACAAACAACTTTATTTAGATTTTAAGAAAGTAACAGTTACAAAATTTGGCAACTCCACAGCCCCCAGTCTTCTCATCTTCCTCATGCTATTCTAATTTGGCTTACAACTAGTGAAAATGAGCATGAAAGATATAATTTGACTTTTAAAAGTTAAAAATTTGGGGTCAGTCTAAAGACACTTAGAATTTAAGAGAAGGATCATAGAATTGATCTAGGATGAGGAAATGCAATTATCTTTCTTGTCTAGAAAACTAGTTCCTCCAAAGACATTTGAAAACTTCGGTATCTACAAATCATACTACACCCTTGGAACATATAAATGCTCTTTTTGAACTCATTTAGATTGAGATTGCTGATTGGAGATCCTTCAATAGTAGGCATACATCCATTAGATTTTCTCCATAGATGATTTGACTTCTTCTTATTACTTGTTGTAATTGGAACAACGAATTCTTTTTCTAGATGAATGGTCCAAATTCACATCAAACAATAGTGTCTCTAAAAGATTGTTAAGAGGAGTCAGCTATGCTCATTCCCCATGATCTTCCAAAATTAATCGCAAAGAAAAGAGATAAGCATGAAAAGAAAGAATAAAAAATCAATAGACATCAAATCATCTAGAGAATCTCATTTAGTCAAATAAGATTGAGTAACCATGAAATATTTTATATTGATAATAGATAAATTTATCTGCTGTGCAGCTCTCTCTGTAATCCTTTCTGTATTTGATTTCTTTATTACTCCAATACCTAAAATAAAATCAAGTCATTCAGAGATTTTTTTTTTGAGGACGAACCATTATTTGTAATGCAGCCAGCAGAAAGGTTGTAGCGTCCATGTCCAACAACTTTAAGCACAACAAACGTATGTCATTTCATATGGTATTCACACGATATTCCTAAAGAGGTGTTATTTGTACTATCTACCGGTATACAGCTGTAAAGTCCAGTGAAAATTAAGTAGTCCGTTTATCAAGCAGTGATGGCTCAAATTCGCTGAGAGTCAAATTGTACACAATGATGTATATGCGCTTCAAGCATGAATGCTTAGTTTTAGTGAATTATTTGAAACAGTAGCATGGCACAAAAGAAAATGTTATTTACAATGTCTAGGTCTTATAGAAGAGATAGATTATAAATGGTAACTGTTAAATCATAATGACTGGTTTGTTTTTATTCCTAAGTTTTTAGTATGATATGAATAATAAATTATTTAACATTTTAAATTTGATGTATGCAAATTTTTTTTTGTGATTTTTTAATTTTTTCAAGAGCATAGTATTTTCAAATAATAATATACATAGTACAAATCAATTGGTGTCATTTACTGCGGGAAAATTCATCACCATGAGAAATTCACCTCAAAGAAAATTCATCACCAGCAATTCACTGCCACAGGAAATTAATCATGCAATGAGTTTTCCTGCTGGTGGTGTATTTTTCTTCAGGTCAATTTGGTCATGGCCATGAATTTTCCCACCACCGCAGGAAAATTAACGTCGTATGAAAATTATCACCACAGAGAACACCAAAGAAAATTCATCACCAGCAATTCACTGCCACAGGAAATTAATCATGCAATGAGTTTTCCTGCTGGTGGTGTATTTTTCTTCAGGTCAATTTGGTCATGGCCATGAATTTTCCCACTGTGAATTGTTGGCGGTGAATTTTGTGTGAATTTTCCTAGAGCCATATGAATTTTCCAGCCATGAATCGTTGGGGTGAATTTTCTTATAGCCAACTCAATTCAATAAAAAAATACTCCATAGTTGATTAATTTAAAAAATACATTTTACAAAATGCTATTAATTTAAAATAATTAAAATAAAGGTTATAATTAAATTAAACTAAATGTAATATTTAGTTTGATTTTAAATGATAGA
>VDFB02086081.1:111500150-111526103 GCA_007258455.2 Sequoia sempervirens
TGTAAAGGTATACAATTTTCTATGTTACATTTAGCCCCTGCTTTAGTGAGAGTATGAGCTTATGCTTAGACTCACATTAAAGTAGAGAAATAAGTGTCAGGAGGGGTCCAATTGTACAACTGTTGTAAAGATAGGATGAAAAGAGATCAAGGAGGATGATCAAGCTTCTGGGATCTAAGATCCCATGGCAATTCAACATAAGCACAAAGGAACACACACATGTGTATATGTTAAGTAACAATATAAGATACATAAATACACAATGTCAAAATGAATGTAAAGAAAAAGGAGATGGACCAAAAAGTTGTATTACGCTATATATCCAAAGAGTTTTTATAACTCACAATAGAATAGTCCAATAATTGCAAGGTGAACCATAAACAAGGGAAGCACACAAACTAGTGAGGTCTGATATTCACTATGTGAGCTCTGAAGAAAAAGATGAGAAACACACACTAGGTCTACAAGGTGTGTACTCATGTCAAAATGGAAAAATGGGAAACACTACAGGTCTTCAAGTGTGTACCCATGAGATGACAAAAAAATGGGAAACACACTATATACGCCTAAAATCAGTCATGGAATTTAATTAATTAAATACTAGTTATTTAATTAATATTTCGACTACGTATAAATAAATTCTCAATTTATTTATATTATTCATATTCTAATTCTCCAAATCTAAAATCATATTCTTCTAAATTAATTAAATAAACAAATTTCCATAAGGTTGTTTTATTTAATTAATCTTCACTAATCTCAATTAGGAATTCAAGCACATGTCTACAACTTTTTGTGCCGCCTCACCAAGGTCACATGAAATTAAATAATTCTAATTTTTAATTAGAATTATCTTCAACCAATTTTTAAAAGCACATGGCTTATTCCTCACACACTTCCACCAATTTTCAAACACATGGTCTTTTCTTCCCACACTTGAGTCTTCCATCCAAATGGCATGTTGTCTTTGGTCAAGGGGACAACATCTTGATTCTCTCTATCTCCACCATCTATTTTTATTCTTTGAATTTGGACCGTCGATCATTGCCACCTCACAAGATGCATGGAAAAGGCTATAAATACGACCCTTTGGCATTGTATTTTGCATCCACTTTTGAATAGAGTTATCATGCAAGAATATCGTTTGAGCTTGGGAGCATTATGGAGTCTTATAATTACATTTTATATCATGTTTTTCATCATAGTTAAATCTTAGAATAGCACTTTGCTTCATAGTTGCATTTTATGTCATCCTTTGCATCATAGTTGCATTTTAGATTAGCATATTTAGAGTTTTCATTTAAGCATATGTAGAATCATATAGATCACTACAATAGTATCCACCACCGTTTGTTCATTCATCATAATCATCCACCATTCATCATAGTATCCATCATCATTTTTATCATATAGTTTCATGCAGGAATTTAATTAGCTTGCATGTTAAATACTAATCTCATTTTGTAAGTGTCATTCTAATAGCCTTTGTGCACATAGAAATCTGAGGGCCAAAGGGTTAAAAGAATCTTTAAGAATAGAGGACAATGAGATGTTCTTAAAATGTTTATTTTGTGGCAATCTAGAGTAGCTTCTTTGCTTTGAATCTTTAATATAATTCATTTCATTAAGGTTTTTGTTTATTTACTAACTTTCCACATTTCACACACACACAAAATGGTGCCCATCGTTTCTCTTTCAAGACTAAATCGCCAACCTAAAATTTTCTAGGCTTGACTCTATGGTTGTAGCTTCTGGATATCCTTTGTTGATAGGCTTTCAGGTGATCAACTGCTTGTTGTCGATGCTCATCTAGAAGTTCCAATTCTTGCAACCTAGACACCCAGTAATCCTCATCAGATATGATTCCTTTCAATGATACACAAAGTGATGGTATTTCCACCTCAATGGGTAGAATAGCCTCTGATCCATAGACTAGAGTTTAGGGTGTAGCTCCTGTCGAGGTTTAGATACTGGTTCTGTAAGCCCACAAGGAAAGGTTCAATTGAATGTTCCAGTCTCTTCCAACATCGTTGACAATTTTCTTGAAGATTTGTAGGATAGTCTTGTTCGAGGCCTCTGCTTGGTTGTTTCCTTGGGGATAGTATGGTGTAGAAAATTAATGTTGTATATGGAACCTCTCATAGAGTTCTTGGACATCCTAATTTTTGAATGGTTTGCCATTGTCTACAGTGATAATAGATTGAGGGATTCCATACCGAAAGATGATATAGTTTAGGATGAATGATGAGATTTCCTTTCCTATGATGGCGATTAAATGGAAAACTTCAATTCACTTTGTAAAATACTCTGTGGTTGTGATAATGAAATTATGTCCATTTGATGAAGATGGATGGATTTTCCCTATGAGATCCCATGCCCACTAACAAAAAGGCCATGTTGATGTGAAAGGTTGAAGTTCTTGTGTTGGTGCATGGATGAGATTGTCATGAATCTGACACTTTTGGCATTTCTTGACGAACTGAAAAGAATCCCCGTAATCAACAAGATCGAGAGAAGAAGGGGAAATTTGAACCTAATTGGCTAGGTCCTTTTGTAGTGGTATCAATCTTTAGATTAGGAGCATATCAGTTGTCCACACTAGAAGGGGATTTTTTTGATGAACTCCTCAATATCTTACATCTCAAGAAGTTCTACACTTGAATCATCTAGTGCATTAGAAAAAGTCCTAAAAAAATACCAAAAACATCAGAAAATGTCCTAAAAAAATGGTTGCCTTGATGAAAAACTAGCAAATAGGCTTCTTAGTAACAACAAGAAAAAAGAAAAAAAAATAATAAAAAAAAGATTAAAAAATCAAAAAAAGAAAAGAAAAAATCTAAAAAAAGTGCAATAAAAACAAGTAGTGAAAACCTAGCAACAGGCACTATTTGTGATAGGCTAGCTTTTCCATCTATTTGAGCATGCTGACCATTTTATTTCACCATTCACTTTCACCATCCATCTTCCTATCCTTGAAAAGCACCATGTACATATCTTGGCATCACGGTCGTGTCTCACCCTAGACTGGGGGAAAAATCATAAACTCACTAGGGGCAATAAATTTTGAGTTGGAACCAACATACCAACAACAATAGTACAACACAACCCAAACATGATCATAGTACAACCAAATATTGAACATCAATCAACATTAGAAACACATCAACCATCCAAATAAAAAATCCAAATCAATCAAACCAAAAACAAACTTCAAATGGATAATGTTCTTTCTGAATCATGTGTTTATCACGTTAAACACAAATGTTCAATAGTTGTACTTTGATTTTTCTTATCGTATCTTTGGAGCCCCTCAATGATGTATCAAACTAGAGGAGCTAGGAAAGAGTATGATTTTTCTTTGTCTACTGTCTGTGAGTTGATCATTATTACTTTGAAAATTGTTGCAAGATGTGCACTACAAAGTATCATTGATGACATTCTAAATTTGTATAGGAAACCAGTTAACTCTTGTTTGTTTATGCAAGCAATACTCAGGTCATCTCATTTTAATTATACTTAGATGCTTGTGTTAACTTGAACTATCAAACATCATGGAAGTAGTACTTAGGTCATCATGGTCTAAATATACCATCGATGCTTGTACTCACTTTCAACATTTGAAAGGCCCAATAATGATAAAAAGCACAAAAAATTGGCTATTAGGAATGAAAAATTTGGCATGTGAGATATGCATGGTTAGAGTAGATTGCATCCATGTTAACTTGCATCTGTATCTATAGGATTTCCAAAGTTACAACAATGATGCTATATCTCACATTAATGGATTGTGTACACTTGACATAGCCAAAAACACATCATTCTCATTTAGTTGCATATTAGTTGCATCATGATTTGTATACATTAGAGAACATTGTCACATCATTCATTCATCCATACATTACATCAATATTTGCATCAGAAAATACAAAAAGAAGTGCATTCCATCTCACTTGCATGATCAAAAATCATCTCATTCATTAAGAAATTGATCCATTAAGAAGATTGAAATATTTATCTAGCAGAGTAAGATTTCCAAGAAGAAAAAGTTGTTGAAAAACATGACTAGATAATAAAGGACATAATGTCTTTGTTATGAACATCTAAAACTAGTAGTGAAGATAGATTTGTCAGGATGCATGAATTTGTTATTACTCAAATCCAAGACTGACAAAGGACTAGCTGGATCAACATAATCACCACATAAATATCACATGTCATTTGCATAATCAAATCCATTTTACATAGCATAACACATCATTTGCATAAATCCATAAAACATATAGGATCATCCATCATTGCATTATCATATCATATCATCATTGCATACATTCTTATAGAATTAGGTACCATCACACAATCATTTCATATAGACATTCATTCCTTCATTACATCATTTATTTGCATCAGAAAATTACAAAATTCTAAAATCCATCACATAACATATCATCATCATCATAGACATGGAAATTAAATGCATCCATAGCATATCATATCATCATCATCATAAACATAGAAATTAAATGCATATCATAATCATCATCATAACATGGAAATTAAAGGAATCATAGGCATCTATCATCATATTGAAACATAGATCCTAATAATCGCCACATATCATATAACCTCAAAAATCATAATGTCAAGTGTAAGATGATATCCAAGCATGGAGAGATACATCAACAAAGTGGTAGAAATCACAAAATCTTTGACTGAATAAGTGTATACATCAAATATCAGTGCATCATCAAGTCTTAGAACATTAATCAATCCTATACTGGGGGATATCAATTAATTAGAAAAGTCAAACCACATCACCCAATCAAATATGAATCTACTTGCACCAGATATGGTAATCCTCCTATGATCATAACATATCGCAAATCAACAATCTTATCAATCAATCAACATCAATCAATCAATCAAGTCTAATCAGCTCCAATGAAATTTTGATCAAATATCATTGAGCATTTATCATTGACCTTCACCTATCATGAGGTCAATCATCATTATCAATCAATGCAACCTCGCCTATCATGAGGTTCATCAATCAAATCAACCTCGCCTATCACGAGGTCAATCATCAATCTATCATTGATCCTCGCCTATCATGAGGTCAATTATAAATCTATCATTGATCCTCACCTATCATGAGAACAATCATCAGCATCCTATCATTGACCATCACCTATCATGAGGTCAATCATCATCATCCTATCATTGATCCTCACCTATCATGAGGTCAATCATCAACTATCACATCAACATCATCAAATCAATCGACTCAACGTGATCATCAAACATCAAACACAAGGAGGCAACATAAGGCATCAATTAATCAATCTAGCTGATTCAATCTTCATTTTTGAGGAGATAAATTGTTTCTGATGCATAAAATTTTGAGATCATCATCAAATCATCAAAAAAAATCAAAAATTTCAAAAATTTCCAAAAATCCTAAAAATTCCAAAATTCATTGATTTATCTCTTGAGGGGGCATATATCCGTCATCACCTGAAAATTAGCGTCTAGGGCATCAAATTTATTTTTTCTTGGCATCGGTATCAAGTTTTTCTTTGAAACAACATGTAAACACATTATTTCAAAGAGGGGAAAATTGTATACACCTAAAATTGGTCATCGAATTTAATTAATTAAATACTAGTTATTTAATTAATATTTCGACTACGTATAAATAAATTCTCAATTTATTTATATTGTTCATATTCTAAATTCTCCAAATCTAAAATCATATTCTTCTAAATTAATTAAATAAACAAATTTCCATAAGCTTGTTTTATTTAATTAATCTTCACTAATCTCGATTAGGAATTCAAGCACATGTCTACAACTTTTTGTGCTACCTCACCAAGGTCACATGAAATTAAATAATTCTATTTTTTAATTAGAATTATCTTCAACCAAATTTTAAAATCACATGGCTTATTCCTCACACACTTCAACCAATTTTCAAACTCATGGTCTTTTCTTCCCACACTTGAGTCTTCCATCCAAATGTCATGTTTCCCATCGGTCAAGAGATTCTTCCATCCAAATGGAATGTTGTCTTTGGTCAAGGGGACAACATATTCATTCTCTCCATCTCCACCATCCATTTTTCTTGTTTGAATCTAGACCATTGATCATTGCCACCTCACAAGATGCGTGGAAAAGGCTATAAATACGACCCTTTGGCATTGTATTTTGCATCCACTTTTGAATAGAGTTATCATCCAAGAATATCGTTTGAGCTTGGGAGCATTATGGAGTCTTATAGTTACATTTTATATCATGTTTTACATAATAGTTAAATATAAGATTGACAATTTGCTTCATAGTTGCATTTTATGTCATCCTTTGATCATAGTTGCATTTTAGATTAGCATATTTAGAGTTTGTAATTGAGCATATGTAGAATCTTATATAGAATCATATAGATCAATACTATAGTATCCACCGCTATTTTTCCATTCATCATAATCATCCACCATTCATCATAGTATCCATCATCATTTTTATCATATAGTTTAATGTAGGAATTTAATTATCTTGCATGTTAAATACTAATCTTGTTTCTTAAGTGTCATTCTAAGAGCATTTGTGCACATATAAATTTGAGGGCCAAAGGGTTAAAAGAATCTTTAAGAATAGAGGAAAATGGGACGTTCTTAAAATATTTGTTTTGTGGCAATTTAGAGTAGCTTCTTTGCTTTGAATCTTTAATATAATTTGTTTAATTAAGGTCTGTGTTGATTTACTAACTTTCCACATTTCACACACACACACACACACACCAAGTTTACAAGTGTGTACCCATGAAAAGGTGGAAAAATGGAAAGGACGCACTAGGTCAATAGGTGTGTGCATATTTTTCAATTTATACCAAATTTTATACTCCCTAATAACTTTGATAAGATTACACAAAATAATTAATGTGCTATGCCAAGGCTACATTAAGTTCAAATCTCATGAACAAAGTGAAGCAAGAAAATTTCAATGAAATAATGTTAATGTATGCCCCCACTTTAAAGAAATCACTAAAAAATCATGTTGTGAGAAATTAATTTAAATTAAAAAATTGATAAATTTTATGCAACAAAAGATCAAAAGAGCTTATTTGGAAATCCCTATGCCAAAGATATGTTTCCAAATAAGGCTGCATCATGAGAAGGGGTTTCCCCCAAATATATTGTGAAAAAAAACATAGAAAGGTACACCAAGGGATCTATAGATTTGGATTCAGTATACTTATTTGCTACTGATATAACAGAGCTCAAAAATGACATTATTCCTGAAATCCTCATGGAACAATGAACACAATGGAGGAATGACACATAAAGAGAGAAGAAAAAGGAACTCTTGGGTCAATATGGAAGAGACCTAAATGCCTCAATGCCTTACATCATCTACAAAAGGAAAAGAAAAGGAAAAGAAAAGATAAAGTTTACGACATATAGAAGAATGATGATGCACATAGAAGAATATCATGAAAATTTTGTTTCCTTTGTATCCCTGCACCAATGGAGAAAAAATGATCATTCAAAGAAAAATCACAATCATAAAGGCACACTAAGCAACACAATAGGAGAGATCACATTACATGCAAGGAAACACAAATAATTTATAGAAAAAAAACATAAATTAGTATGTCACATGCAAACCAACCTAGAGTAGGTAGTTGACATCCCAATCTTGCTCATCATAAATGGAAGGTGGATAACTAGTCAAGGGGACTACAAGAAGTTTCATACTAGGAGGATCACTAGGTTCAACATGTTATGGGTCACTCTCATAAGGAGGATCATCACGATTGCCCCTATATAAGCTCATATAAGTGGGAAATAATAAATTTAGTTCATTTTGCACTTCTTCACCAATCTTATCAATCTTATCATCATCATCCAAATTTATCATAATAGGAGGTTTTATGATTATTGCATGTGAATTCTCTTGTTTTACTTCTTCTTTTGGTTCAATGTCCAATTTTTGAGTAAGTTGGATTTCTTCTTGATTTGTTTCCATAGGTGTGGGTAGTGTTGGTTTGTTCTTTTCTTCCAATTGATGAGCAATAGCACGAAATCTACGCCTATTCTCTTTATCATTTTGGTTTCATTTAGTACAATTCTCAAGTTTTGGTGGTGTAGGAGTGGGTTTATCAACCATTGGTTTCTTTTCTTCCCTTAGGAGAGGAACTAAAGGAAATACCAAACATTGGGAAGCCACTTTCTCATTATGTCTATAGAGTTGTTTTATCTTTGGAGGCACAAAAGGGACCATTTAATTGTCTCTTGGTCTTTTGTAGGAAATGGGTGGAGGAACTACAATGAATTTATCTTGGTTACTTGGAAGGGATTTTGGCTCATTCATAGGTTCATCAATAGTAGGTTGGGGAGAAGGAACAACCATGGACCTATTAGACTCAGGAATATTGCTAAGAGATAATTATGCTATGTGCTTTTCCTTGAAATTTTGATAAGATGAAAAAAAATCTCCACGAGGCTTTATAGGTTCCATAGGTCTAGGCCAAAAGAATCCAATGAAAAATTTCCATGAGAAGACAATGGATTAAACCCACTATTATACAATGTAAATATCCCATTCCCAACAAGAAACTTTATGCACTTGTGAATAATTGATGTGATGACATTCATGGAGCATAACCATGAGTAGCCTAGCTTCACATGGAATTGGTTTGACTTTGGGATGATAGAGAATGATACATCTAATTATTTTGGTCCAAATTTTAATGGAAGATTGATGAAACCTATTGTAGGGAAAGAAAAGCCATTATGTGTTCTAATTCACGCTTTCAATTATTTGTAAGTATCTTGATAAAGCTCTTGCACGAATAAGAATTCCTCGGTGATCACGTTCTCTACACATGCATGATCAATAAATATCCCTTGTGCATGTATGTTATTGATACAACCAAAAATGTAGAGAGGACCATCAGGAAAATGTCTAAGTGCATCATAATTAGTGAAAGCAATGTTGGGTATCAAAGTGGCTTGGTGCTTACGAAGTTGAACATCTATGAGACTTACCATGTATTGTAGACTATATTCTTTATCATTGTAATTATGATGTAAATCAATAGTTGTGTCCACATTCATCACATCATTCTTAACCTCAGTAGCTTGAACAAAGTTTTTTGAATGGTTCAGCATTGGGTTGTCAAAGATTTGCAAGTTGTGATTGGGCGGAGCAACAAGATTATTTCCTTAATCATTAATACCACCCAATTGGATATGATTAGAATCAATGAGGTATTGTATTTGATGTTTTAGACACATACATTGTTTTATACCATTTCCATTTGTGTGATGATATTGAAAAAATGAATTAGGATTAAAACTTGGGGATGGATTTTTGGTTGTGTCTATGGGTCTTGGTAGAGGCAAGTGGATTAAATTCTTACTCAAAAGTTGTAACATGATGGAATGAAGGAAATTGGACAATGGGGCAAATTGTATCTCTTTTTCCTTAAACTAATATGGTGTTGAGCTTATGGAAGAAACTTGGGGTTCAATGTGGTTGGTTGTTTGAGATAGGTTTATCTTTATGAAGCTTTTGTTTGGTTTCTTAAATTGTTGATAATTGTTTTGAGGTATAGGTTCAAAATTTTCAGCACAATTCAAGGAATTTTTCTCTTCATATTGGCTAACCGAGTTTTGATGATCACTATAATATAGGGGGATTTACTACTCACGAGTTCTCTTCATTCAGCGAGCCTCATGGGGTGAACTACCCTAAACTACCTCAATGGAACAACGGTGAGAGTTTTAGAATTTGAAAGAGCAGGTCACAAAGATTTTCTGGAAAAACTATCTAGCTCTCGGCCAAAGGACGTCAGCGCAAGAAATGGATGACAGCGCAACACGCTGACATCTCAGAGGTGCGCTAGTGTTTTGTATAGACTAGAAAGAAAGTTTATCTAAGAAAGTGCCTAAATGACCACTTCTACTCTGAATGCTAAAAACCATAGACTATAGAAAAATAATAGAAAGTGATAGAATTGAGATAAAGTAAAGAGTAAATGATAGAGATAAGGAGAAGAAAGAAAAGAAATACTTACAACCACGTGAGTGATGAAGCCTCCACCAAATGAATGTCTTCAAAACCTACAAGCATGATATATGGAGAGAATGTTGGGGCTGTATAGGGGTTTGCCTCAGTCAAACCCCTGTTTTGGTGTTCCCACCTCCATGGAAAACCAAGAAGATAAAGAGAAAGAGTGTGATGAACAAAGCATGTGGTGAAAGAAAAACCCACTCAGGAGTAGAACCCTTACTGCCAAATAAGCATGTGATAAAAGCAAACCCCACTCGAGGAGGAGAACCCGTATCACAAAGGAGGTGATAAAAGAAAACCCCGCTTGAGGAGGAGAACCTGTACCACCAAGTATGCAAATAGTAGGGGATATGGAATCCCAAGATGCTCACAAGCATGAAATGAGGAAGATGAAGTTGCAAAAGGTGTTGTAAAGAGAGCTTGAGAGAGCTTGAATCTGCTACAACAAGTTGTATGAAGCTATGCAAACAAAAGCTAAAGTGTAGAAGGCTAGAGAGAAAATAGAAGTGGAAGAAGTCCCAAAATGAAGTGAAAAAAGGAATTTTAAAGAGGGAGAAGAAGCTTCCTAGGTGGTTACAGGGAATCCTGAGCTGTTTCCATTGAAAAACTTAGCTAACAAGTGGAAAACATGCTCAGAAACGGTCATTTGAGCGTTGACATGTCACAGGATGCTAGCACAGTGTGCGAATGTCCATGTGACACACTAGTGTCTAGACATGTCACACTATAAAACAATGTGAACAAGAAAAGTGCAAAGTTCAACGAAAAGCTAACACATAAGGGTGGCTACTAAAAGGGGCACTGGAGCATCTTGAGATGGAAAAAGGTTGATGCAAGTGCTAAAATGAGCCTACTCAAGATGCTACGGGAGTGGAAACTAAAGTAGATGCAAATATATAGGTGAAATTACAAGGGTGCAATTTTACTCTTATACATTTTCCCCCACTTTAGCAGGCATATGAATCTACATTAATATGTACGCTAAAGGAAATCTACTAAACATAAATAATATCATATGCCAAAAGGATACTATAGAGGAAGCAAATAATTCTTTGAACCACAAAAACATGCCCCTAGCCTGAAGATCTACAAAACCAATACATTAGACAAGAAGAACCTGCACCAGATAGGAGTGTTAGAACAAAAGCTAAAGGCTTCAAGTTAGAAAAGTTAAAGAGACCTCAATGTAAAAGGTTGTCTCAATACTATGCATCATCCCCAAAAAACACATAGAAGAACTTTAAGATGAAGAAAGGAAGGGCATATACTCAAGATGAAGAAGATGTAAATCTTCGATCCGGTATATACAAGAGAGAAGAGAGAGATAGAAATGAACAAAGCGCATGATGAAAGAAAAACCCGCTCAGAAGTAGAACTCGTACCACAAAGTAAAAGTGATAAAAGAAATCCCCACTCGAGGAGTAAAACCTGTATCACAGAGTAAAAGTGATAAAAGCAATCCCCGCTCAAGGAGGAAAATTTGTATCACAAAATAAAAGTGTAAGCACCTCATAGGATCTCAGACCTGCAAGGAGGCATCCCCTAAGATCTCTCACATGGAACAAGCCAAGAAAGAGCCTTACAGACTTGTAGACCTAGAAGGAAGGTATCCTTCAAGAACTCTCGCATGAAGGAAACCCCAAGAAAGTTCCCTACAAACCCGCAGACCTGCAGGGGAGCCACCCCCAAGATCTCTCACATAGAGGAAGCTCAAAGGAAGCACCCTATAGGCTCTTAGACCTACAAGGAGGTATCCCCTAAGATCTCTCACATGGAGGAAACCAAAGGAAGCAGACTGCATAGAGTCAAAAAGCAGTGACACGTCTACTCACAGATAAAACATGTTAAAAAGCGAATGTGTAGGCGAGTAAGCAGATAGTCATGCATATCGTCGATAAGTTGGAAAAATTTAAAAGGGGTCCCTCAGGAACCCAACATGAAAAAAGAGGGGTCCACTCAAGGGACACACTATTTGAAAAGAGAGGTCTAGTTAGGCTACGCCCAAGCTAGATGCAAAGTTATAAAATAGGTCTAGTTAGGCTGCCCCCAAGCTAGACACCAATGAATTCATCCGGGAGAAATGCTTTCAAAGAGGTCCCTTGGGAGCCCTTCAAAATAGAAAAATTTTCCACTCAAGGGATGCTTCATTTGAAAGACATAGTGAAGAGAGGGGTCCTTAAGAAGGATACACATCTTTAGGATGAGTTATCACTACCCCCATCATACACAGGAGGAGAACCATACAAGATTCTTAGAACAAGATAGAGGTAAACCTCAATATCACTTGTGATGTGAAGTAAAGGTAGGTGCATCAATAGATGGTACTTGAATCATGAAGTTGTTGTATTTTGTCCTCCAAGGCCTTACATTCACTAGTGGAATGACTAGGTACTTGATGGTATGAACAGAAAGGATGTTATCCTTTATCATGCTTATGAAATTTCTTATGGGTAGGAGAAGGAAGACCGATTAAGTGGGCTTTTAGAAGTTGCAACAAAATATGATCTTGCTTAGATAAAGGACGAGGAGTACGAAGAAACCCTCTCTCTTGTGAAGAAGAGTTTGACTGCTCACAAGAAGAAGATACAAAGATAGAAGATGAAGGAGGAGGATCTCTAGAGAGAGTATTATTCTGATAGAGGGGATCATACTCCTCTACAGGATCACCATCATCCTCTTTGATAGGACTACCATCTTTAACCTCTTCAATAGAAGTGAATCATCTTCCTGAAAAGGAGGATCAACACCATGAACATTAAATTTTTCATTCACCTTAACCCGTGATGCAAAAGAATGATCATCTTTAATAGCAGGTTTAGATGATGTTATCAGAAGGTCTAAGTGGATCAGGTTGAATTTATATCCCTGAGTGAAGGAATATGTAAATTCTAAAGAACCCCAATCATCATCAAGGAATTCATTCATTTGGGAAGAGGTAGGCTTAATATTTCTTGCTTTAGAAGGGTCTTCCTCAGGGACATTCATCTCGAGAGTATCCTTTGTAATAGGTATTACTGGAGTAAACATTGACACATTGGAAGACACTGAAGGAATAAGAGTAGGCACAACTAAAGCTCAACCAACAACTGCCATCTCACATAAGTGCATGACATTAGGATCAGCCTTGATTGTGACTACTTCATTGTTAGCAATGAACTTAATATATTTATGCAAGGTAGATGGGACTACACCCATAGTGTGAATCCACGGTCTACCAAGAATAAGGTTATATGGTAGATTTTCTGACATAACATATACAAGAGTGGGTACAGTAATGGATCCAAGCTGCAAAGGTAATACAACTATAGCTAGAGCTTGTAGCCCAACATTATCGAGCCCACAAATAACAACAAAAAAAGAATTAAGAGAAGATGGATCAATATTAATCTTATGCAATAGGTCAATGTTGCATACATTGAGCGCTAAACCAACATCAATAAGAGTATGTCTAATTCCAATCTTATTAATGTTAACTATGATCATTAAAGGGTCTTCTTGCTTCTATACTTCCAAAGGTGGGAGCTCTTGCAGACAGAACGTGATATTCAGAAAATTTGCATGAATATACGCAATCAATGCATTAGCATCTGCCTTCCTAGTAGAAGAAGGAAAGAGGATCTTTTGCAAGGCTTCCTAAAGCATACCTTGATAGACTGGAGTAGATTGAAGTAAGACCCATAGTGAGATCTTAGTCGGAGTAACCTGAGGTTGCTCAACAAGATCACAATCATCGGGTGATTCAGTTGTAGGTTTAGGTGGTTGAATAAGGCTTGGTTGTTTATTCATTCTATTCTCATAAGTATGGACTACTGCTCTATAAGAGGGAGCCTTAGGAAAATAAGGAGAGTTACTATCAAATGGAACACCATCGATAGAACAAATCCTTTTAGGAGAAGGACTAGCGAGATTCATGTAAATGATCAGTCTCTTAGGCCTTTGAGGGGAAATAGAGACATAGATTACATTTAAAAAATCATCACAACTAGTGGAACAATTATTTGAATACATATTCTCAACATTGATCCAAATAGGAGCAAATGTGGAATAATTATTTGAAGAAACATTCTCAACATTGATACAGGGAGAATCAGATGTGGAAGGAGATGCACCATCTCTAGAAGAGGGTACATCCAAACAAAGATGAGATTCACCATTCACAAATACAACATCTATAGAAGAGAGTGCATTGGAAGGTATAGG
Organism: Sequoia sempervirens; assembly: GCA_007258455.2. NCBI lineage: Eukaryota > Viridiplantae > Streptophyta > Pinopsida > Cupressales > Cupressaceae > Sequoia > Sequoia sempervirens. Next base: position 111,514,419 of record VDFB02086081.1, read on the forward strand.
AGATTCATCATTCACAAGTGCATCATCTCTCGAAGAGAGTGCATTAGAATGAAGAGTAGGTATAGTAACATTGAGAAAGGTATCAATGATTTCATCTTCTTGCAACAAAATATCCTCTGAAGTAAGAGGAATTTCATGACAAGGATCAAAGATGCCAAGTGGCATGGGTAAATCCAAGTCACCATCACATGCACAAAATGGAATATTATTAAAATTTTGACCAAAATTATATATAGAACTAATAAAAGAAGATATTAAATCCATTACACTTTTTTGGTATTTTCTAAGTTCTAGTAATTTGCATTTTCGGAGGTCTCTAGAGTAGAATCTGAGGTTGGAACTTGTGTCAGTCCCTATAATTTGACTATGAAAGGCACTCATATTTTATGGATTGAACTAGTTCTCTAGGAGACCTTTCCAATGGTGCAAATGGTTCTGAATTATGAGCACCGAGTCAAAAGTTATGACCCCACCAAGTAGGGGTAAATAAATTCCTAGTTTTTTGAAGAACATTATTCTTCACATCGGGTTCACCAAAAATGTAATATAAGAGGATTTGCTACTCATGAGTTCTCTTTGTTTAGAGAGCCTCATAGGGAAAACTTCCCTAAACTACCTCAATGGAACAACGGTGAGAGTTTCAAAATTTGAAAGAGTAGGTCACAAAGATTTTCTAGAGAAACTATCTAGCTCTTAGCCAAAGGACGTCAGCATAGGAAACGGATGGCAACATGGCGCGCTGGAATCTCAGAGACACACTAGTGTCTCATATGGACCAGAAAGTGAGTTTATCTAAGAAAATGCCTAAATGACCACTTCTACAAGCCAAATGCTAAAAACCATAAAATACAGTAAAATAACAGAAAGTGATAGAATTGAGATAAAGTAAAGAGTAAATGATAGAGATAAGGAGAAGAAAGGAAATAAATAATTACAACCACATGAGTGATGAAGCCTTCACCAAATGAATGTCTTCAAAACCTACAAGCGTGATATCTAGAGAGAATGTTGGGGCTATATAGGGGTTTTCCTTAGTCAAACCTTCGTTTTGGTGTTCCCACCTCCACTAACAACCAAGAAGATAGAGAGAAAGAGTGTGATGAAAAATGCATGTGGTGGAAGCAAAAAATGCTTAGGAGTAGAACCCACACCACCCAATAAGCATGTGATAAAATCAAACCGAACTTGAGGAGGAGAACCCGTATCACAAAGGAGGTGATAAAAGAAAACCCTGCTCAAGGAGGAGAACCTGTACCACCAAGTATGCAAATAGTAGGGGATATGGAATCCCAAGATGCTCACAAGCATGAAATGAGGGAGATGAATTTGCAAAGGGTGTTGTAAAGAAAGCTTGAGAGAGCTTGAAGCTACTACAACAAAATGTATGAAGTTGTGCAAACAAAAGCTAAAGTGTAGAAGGATAGAGAGAAACTAGAAGTGGAAGAAGTCCCCAAATGAAGTGAAAAGAGGACTTTTAAAGAGGGAGAAGAAGCTTCTCGGGTGATTACAGGGAATCCCGAGCCATTTCCACCGAAAAACTTAGCTAACAAGTGGAAAACATGCTCAGAAATGGTCATTTGAGTGTTGACACATTGCAGGTTGCTAGTGCGGCGTGTAGACGTCCATGCAATGCCCTAGTTTCTGGACACATCACACTACAAAACAATGTGAATGAGAAAGTGAAAAGTTCAACAAAAAGCTAGCATGCAAGGGTGGCTGCTGAAAAGGGGCGTTGGAGCATCACCTGATAGGGAAAAAGGTTGATGCAGGGGCTAAAATGAGCCTACTCAAGATGCTAAGGGAGTGGACACTAAAGCAGATGTAAATATATAGGTGAAATTGCAAGTGTGCAATTTTAATCTTATACAATCACAAAGAGCCATACATAGATGTGCAAAGGATGGAAAATTCATCATCATAAGATTAGATCTGTTATATCTTTTCGTAAGTTGTCAATGAAAATTCTTTGAAGATCTACATTGAGGAGATTAATATTGATTTGGAAGTAAAGCAATTGATAACGTGCTATAAAATCTGTGACTTTTTCTCCTTGTTATTTCTTACATCTCATTAAGTTAGGTAGAGCCATCTTAGGAAAAATTTGCACTTGGAAATTGTTAAGAAAGGTATCAAAAATCTCATTGGATGAGCATATTCAATTATTCGGTAAAGAAAAAAACCATTCAAAGGTTGTGTCTTTCAAGGACCTAGAAAAAAGTTTAGACAAGAGCTTATCTTTAAAAATGAAGCCACTACATAAGGTTGTATATGTTGATACATGGAACTACTATGGTCTCCTTTACCACTGTATTTCTCAAAGAGAGACATCTCTATATCTTGTGGAACTTACAAGTTTTTAGTATCTCCAATGAAAATGGGTTTATTTTGACAATTTGTGAAGTTTTTCCATTTTTGTTTTGGTTCAATGTTGCTATTTTTTGTCGAGGGGATGTGAAATTTTGCAAAATTTGGCTTATTATAGAATCATTGGTTATTTTTGAGGATGGAGGTGAATATGGTGGAGGTGTATACGTGTTAGGCAGATAACTATATTGCAATTTTGTGAGAAGTGATGGATTTGGAGATATTATGTTTGGGTTCAGAAATCTATAAGGATTCCCAGTGGAATAACCAATGTTAGAGCTATAATATTATATTGGTGCATCATTGTGATAGTAGTTGGATTTATGTATGTAGGGATAGAGGTTATGGCTATAGAGTTAGGATTTTCACTTCCTCCTTGAATTTGAGTGTAACCCAAAGCTTGACCACAACTTGCCATTATAGGTACATGGTCATCAATGATATGAGCTAGGCTACATAGAACCTCTAATCCTTGGTCATTATCATGCATTTTCCTTATGTTATCTATGACACGAACTGTAGTGCAAACAATATATTTCATACTCACATAGTCTTGATTTTTTAAAAATATTTGTCCAATTGTTTCAGTTTCTCTTTAGGGACATGAGCTACCATGTTTCCATATTAGTGATGGTGGTTGATGCCAAGGTCATGGGAATTGTGGACTTATGGATGGATTCCAAAATAGGTTGAGTATTGACAACACTTTGTCATGAAGGAGTTATAAAATTCAAGATCCACAATAGATGTAGAACTACTGTGGGATGCCATGAGTCAAGAACTATGGCTCACTAGAGTATTGGAAATAAGACACTAGGTTGTAAAACTCATGAGTTTGAAAACACAAAATGTACACTAAGATGAACACAAACTTGTGAAATAGGTACAACAAATACCTAGAAATAGGAAGCAACAAGAAGGAATAAATATTAAACACAACAAGATAGGTCTCAAAAAAAGTTTTTTGATGCACATGTACAAGGAAAAGTTCACCCAAGGGAAAATGGGTCTTTGTATCGGGGTTTAAAATTTCAAAGTTTGAATGTGGACTATCTTGTTTAACTTTTCTGATTCTACTTGTAGAAAATTGAAATAGTAATGGAATTTCTAGAATTTTCTTAATGTATTTCACTTTAAAGCACCATGCAAGTATGAAAGAATGTAAATGTTATTTTAGCAAATATTGATCCAACTGAGATATGATAATTGACTAATTTTAGAATGTAGAGACCCGAAGATGATGATTATGCAATGCAAATTTTATTTTTAACAATGCTTTTATCTTTCACCAAATGAACTATATGCAACAAATCATATGAAACATGCAATTGTAAAATTGAAACACAGATCTACAAGTTGCAACAAACTAAGTTGATAGAGACAAAGAGGTGTGAATTTTTTTGTTGATGCACTTGTACAAGGATAGGGTCACCCAAGGGTGAATGGGTGGGTCCTTATAGAAGGGTTTGAGAATTTTTTTTTGAATGTCTAAGTTACTATTTGGGATTGTCATTTATAATTGCAAAGTGATTCTATATTGACTAATTTTCCCAAAATTTTGTAATGAAAATGAAAGTGCAACTATATAACAATGTGTAAACAAAAGTGATAATGCTGAGTGCAATTTTGAAAGAAATTTTGAACTAAATGACTGAAAGACAAACTACTATAGACTATGATGCAAAATGTATGCAATATTTTTTATTTTAATGAGTTTCAATAATGCAAATATGTAATATGTAAACCTAAATGAAGGATGCAAAACCTATATCTAGGGTTTGAAAGACTACCAAATCAAAAAGTTATGATGCAAATGTTAGGTTCATGAAAATGAAACATAAAAAATAAGGGAATATGTGATAAGATATATAAACTTATGCTCCATACCCCCTTTTTCCTATGGTTTCATTAGAATACAAACCACAAAGACAAGAGATTGAATTTCAACCTTAATGGTGATCCAATCTTGCATTTTATTAGGGCATTAGAAATGATTTTGGAATGATTTGAAATGATTATCCCATTTAAACTATGTGACCTATTATGAAGAATGTGAATTCCTGAAGATAGATAAACATAAATAGTGAATTGCAAGTGGATCAGAGGGATGTAGGCTGATATGTGCTAACCTATAAAAGCTTGTCTCGAGTACTAAAGAAGGACGCAATGGCCAAGGAGTGAATGAGTTCTTGTAGGGAAATTTTGATCAAATTTTGTGGTCCTCTAGAGATGGACTAGGCTTCTATTTTCCACTTGAAAATTTGTTAGAATGTCATAAATGTATTTTGCAACTTAGTTTCCATATCTTGGAAAGAATGGTGACAAGAAATGTGACAATGCAAAATTTAACCTACACATAACCAACGAGGGATAATTTTGGTGGCATATATGGGTTTTCCTTAGTAAAACCTTGTGAATAGTGTTCTTGTTTTCACTATAGCAAGATGTCAATGATGAAAACCTTAATGGAAATGGGAAATGGAAGGAAATGATGAATGAAAAAACTTGTTGCAGCTCACCACATTTCAATGGATGCCTTAAAGGACTGAAGACAAACACATTACTTCAAGGACCTTTGATCTTGATTGATAGACTTGCTTGAATGCTTGAAAGCATTAATACTTACAACAAGTTTGTTAGCCTTCAACATGAATACACATAAAATTTGACATTATGTGGATCATGATTGCTGCTATAAATCCTTTGATAATGCTCCCATTGAATGCTCTTGAATTGATCTTGGCAATAATATTTTCTCTTGAAGTTCACCTCTTACTTCTTAGATTTCAAATGATAAAATAATTAGGTATTTATAGGTGTTTATCCAATTTCCCAAAAGATAGATTCCAAAATCTGAAACTTCCAATTTGAATTTTGATCATTAAAAATATATAGAAAACATATTTTCATTTAGGTCTTGGCTCATAAAGGGGACCCATTTTCCCATCGGAGAATGGGTCATGGCCTAAATTTCTAGGACACACATGAATAATCCAAGAAAATTTAATAGTTAAATGCATTTATTTGATGTTGGTTCTCCTTTTGAAAATCATAAAGAATTAGGCTTTGGAATGCATAATTTGGAAAATTAGAAGCTTAATTAAGTCCAATAAATTAGGGGAAAAAAACATAATGTGCAATTGTAAAGGTACACAATTTTCTACGTTACAATATGATACAAAAGACCAAGAGATAATCACATGATTCCCTTTGTGCTTATGAAGGAAAATCAAGTGTATATACTTAAGAAGACAGTGGTTTCCCAACCCTTGGTGGTCCCTTCAGCTCCTCCCCTAAGGGAAGAAAAGAGACCATTGGTGGAGAAACCTACCCTTACACCTTCACAAATTAAAAATTGAATAAGAAGAAATGGAAATACTAAAGAGTGTAGGCATAAACATCATGCTATTGCTCACTAGTTGGGTGAAAATAATAAAAAATTACCTGATGATTAGACACCTATGCAAAAAAATCAACATTACTCAATCATGAATTACAAATTTCACAAAAAAAACAACATTGAACCTTACATGTCCCAACCAAACTAAGGAATAAAATAAGAACATACAACTAACATCACTGTTAAACCACCCATTGTGATAAATGTTGATGATGAGAATGAAGATGTTAAAATTAATTAACAATTGCATAAATAATTATCTTTATTGTTTTCCACGTCAATGAATTCAGATGGGGGTAACCATAATGATCTTCATGATGAGAGTGATTCACCATGTTTTGAACCTAGTGATGCTCCTAGTATGACACTTGTTGTAGTCCCTTTGGCTATTTTTCTACCTTTCATATATGAACAAGATTGGGATATAGACAATTTGCTTTAGATTTGCTTGCATGTGTAGTACCCATTTTGCTTTTTCTTTGTGTGTTATTTGTGTATGCTTGCACATGATGTGATCTCCCATGTTGTGTTTCTTGCCATGTCTTTATGTTTGTGAATTTTTTTTGGATGACCCTTGTTGCTCCGTTGGTACAACAATATAAAGGAAGCAAATATGTCGTGATATTCATCTATTTGTATCTCCATTCTTCTTTATATCATAAAATTTTCTCTTTTTTTCTTGTATTCTCCTTTTGGGGAAGATGCAAGGCATTAAGATATTTAGGTCTCTTCTATGTTGACCCAAAATTTAATTTTTTTTCTCTATGTGTCATTCCTCCATTGTGTTTTTTGTTCCATAAGTATTTGGGGAATGATTTGTCAATTTTTGTCTCATTTACATTATGGTAGTAAATATGTATACTGACCCCCAATCTGTGGATCCCTTATGTGTTCATATTTTATATTTTTGTTGTATTGTATCTGGGGCAACCCCTTATCATGAAGTAGCTTCATTTGGAAACATATCATTGGCATATGGCTTTCCAAATAAGCTCTCGTGAACTTATCACATGACATTTATCATTTTTCTACCTTAAAGAAATTGCTCACATCATGGTGTTCTACTAATAAATTTAAATTGGGGGCATACATTAAATTATTTCCTTCACTCTGTTCACACGCGTTGGACTTAGTGATGCATTGACATAGAATTTTTGCTTCACTTTGTTCACACGTGCTAGACTTAGTGATCCGTTGGCATAAAATTTTGAGAATTTTTATAGCACCTTATTAGAATTATTAGGGAGTATAATTCTTGGTATGGTTGACAATGGGTACACACCTAGTGAAAATTTGTCCTCACTAGTCCTTGTATGTTTCTAATTTCACTAATTTGTATAGGGGGCTCACCTAGTGAATATCAGACTTCACTAGCCAGTGTTTCCTTTAATTTGTGATTCACCTAGAAAATATCAGACTTTGTTAGAGTCATGAACACCTTTGGATATGGATCCTAGCATAATGCATCTTTCTAGTTTGTGATATTCATACCCTTCTTGTGCATTTTGTGTTGACATTGTGTATGTTTATGTATGTTGTCTTCTTGTATTATGTACATGTGTGTTCCTTTGTTCTTATGTTGGTTTGCCATGGGATATTGAATCTTAGGGTCTTGCTTATTCCCCTTAGATTCATTCTAGTCCTATATCTTCAATATTTGGACAATTGGACCCCCCTTGACATATTTTCTACTTTGGTGTGATTCCAAGCATATGTTCATACTCTCACTAAAGTGGGTGCTAAATGTATCATCATAAATTGTCATCCATGATAATTTCACACTATGTTTGCTCCCCCCTTAGTTTATAGAACATTTGGGCAATTGTCTATTAAACCCATATAGAAAACCAATGCGAAAATTTAATATTTGTCTCCCAACACCTTAGATCCCACAAAATAGGGCCAAGAATAAGTCACCCTAGGTGACTTGGTCTCCCTATTTTACCTCCAAAATTTAATATGTTGGAGTGGGGATTTTACTATTTGAATTTCAAATGTCAAATTTTGGCTATCGATATTTACAAATTTCCAGAAATTAGTATAATTATGTATAAATACCTAGTCATTGCATCATTTGAAAACTAACAAGCAATTATTAGAAATCAAGAGCACTATCAAGAAATCAAGTAAGTCAAGAGTGTTGCAAGTATGAGCATGTTTTGTGGTGTTGTCATTAATGTTGTCATTGATATCAACACAATTCAGTATATTGCAGATTATGCATGTATAGTTGAGTTACTATTTGAGATGTTGTAAGTACATGGAGCTATCCTTATGATGTTGCAGATGTGCTGAAATGATGGGTTACCAAGTGCTTTTGAGAAAATTATCTCCTGATTTGTTGCTGCTAGTTTGATGAAAGGTGAAAGTTGTGTTCACCGGTGTGTGAACTACTCTGGTAGAGTTGGTTATCTATGGACTGGGAGAAATGTTTCTACTATGTAGTCCTCCACTATTTTTTTTTAGGTCTCACAGATTTGGAATGTGTCTTGTAATGGTTTTCTCTATGTATTCAAGGTTTGGTGCTCCAGAAGTTGAGTTTCAGAATTGTTGTGTGGGTTTGTATAGTCTAGTTGAACTATTGAAAGGTTTTATGTGTTCAAAGGTTGTTACACCTATTGCGGATGTATCTAGAAGTATCTAAGATGTGTTCTCATGCATGATGAAGTGTGTTACGACATCCATGTGTTATCTTGGAAAGCATGTACGTCAATGCTCATTTGTGTTCTCATTAGGTTTGGTTGACCTGGTGTATACACTTTATATGAAGAATTAAATTTAATTAAGGAAGCGTGTGGCTAATCTGAGATGTTTCTTTTGGTCTTGGTTAAGTATTTAATTGGTCCACTCTCATTCCTTTCCACCACGAGAATGTTCAGTTACTAACCTAATTTGAATTTATGAAATGAAGAGTATGTGACCAACCTTGGAGAAAGTTTCTAAGGTGGAAGATGGTATAAATACAAGCTGAGTTGCAAATGTTTAGATGATGCAAACTAATGAAGTAAGCCACAAGTGAAGAGCAGAGTTGTGCGAAAATGAGTTGAGGCAGCAGTACTTCATTGTGTTAGATTTCTAAAGGCTGTGAGCTGAAGGTTTTTGAAATCCTCAGATCAAGGTTGCGAATGTGTGTAAATTGCTATGGTGGATCTTTTGTTTTCTTTTGTATCAGTAGGCAGTGAGCCTCCCTATTGGAAATTGAGTTCTTTTTGTAGGTAGTGAGCCTTTGTATCTGGACAGTGAGTCCTCTTCTATTTAGTGAGCCCTTGGCAGTGAGCCTTTGTATTTGGTTTTTCTATCACTTTATATTGTGAGTTAATACTCACCGTGGTTTTTCCCTTATTGGGTTTTCCATGTAAAATATGGTGTTCATTGTGTTGATTTTTCTTTCTGTTATCTGCATTTCATGTTCATACTTAATAATATAATAGTGTGGTTGTGAAATTGATAAGTGTTGAAGATTTGAGTTTAATTTTGGTGACAACTGATTCATCCCCCCTCTCAGTTGTCCTGCACCTTTTAACAAGTGGTATCAGAGCTTTTGGTTCCTTGGTGTAGAGCTTAACTGCTTAGGGAAGATCTGATTGCACATAAGTTGGTGATCCCCATGTTCGATGGATTTGATTACAGTGATTGGAAAGTGCAAATGAGAGGATATATTACCTCTCTTGGTTACAAGACCTATAAGGCTATTGAGATGAAGTATGTTTCTCCGACGAGTGGTCTTACTATTGCAGATGAGGTTTTTGCTTGTGAGGAGAATAAAAAGGTGAGCTATGCTATTTTCAGTGCTCTATCTAAAATTGAGTGAACTAAGGTTCTTTCTTTGGGAACTACTTATGAAGTTTGGAAAAAGTTGGAAGTGAAAGTGACAAAGAAGTTGATGACAAAGTGCAGATATGAGAATTTGAAAATGGAATAAGGTGAAGATTTTGCAAGCTATTTCTAGAGGGTTGAACTTGCAACAAATGAAGTTAGGAATCAAGGGGGAAAAATGACTAATGAAGATATAATTGAGAAGATCCTAATAACCCTACCTGAGTGTTACATTGATACGATCTCAGTTATTGAAGAAATGTATGATCTTAAGAAATACACTAAAGAAGAGCTATTTGGCACCTTGACTAAATTTGCGATGAGAAATTTTGGAAAGAAAGACTCAGAAAAGACAAAAACAACATTTAAAGCAACAAAGACTGAGGATGATTCAGATAGTGATGGTTCTGATGAGTTGGAAGCAAATTTTACCAGGAAGTTGAAAAAAGGTACCAGTGAGTATAAAGGTATGTTTCCCTTTAAATGTTTCAGTTGTGGTAATATTGGTCATTGTGCTTCAATATGTCTGAATAGAGTTATGCATAATAAAAACATGGATTATAAAGATAAAGATAGAAAGGACAAGAAATACAAGAAGCTGTATTATGTTAAAGAAGCCAGAATATTTGATGATGAATATGATTATGAGGGTGATGATAATGAATGCTTGTTTTTAGGCTTGGAGAATAAATTTGTATCTTCTAACCTTGGAAAATGTGCAAGAAAGAATGTTCTAGAGAAAAAAAAGAATGAGATGGAAGGTACTTTGGTCACCACCTTTCATGCTAGACAGGATGAAGACTACTGGGTGATTGACAGTGGATGCTCTAGTCACATGACTAGAGATAAAAGTAAGTTTACTAAACTTGAAAAGTATGATGGTGGTTTGGTCATGTTTGGTGATGATTCAGGAGTGAAGATTGTTGGGAAAGGTACAATTTGGAATACACAACATTGATAATGTATATTATGTAAAGGGTTTAAGGCATAACCTTTTGAGTGTTGGACATATGTGTAGTAAGGGTTTTAAACTTGTGTTTGAGAATAATACCTGTGAGATCATAAAAGGATCCAAAGATATGGTTGGTACAGGAAGGAGAACACATGGAAACAACTATCAAGTTAAGGGTGCTGATGGTCAGTGCCTTGTATCTCAAGTCAATGAAAGTTGGTTGTGGCACCGGTGAATGGGACATGTAAAATTTGATAATCTAGTTAGAATTAGTTCAAGAGATGTTGTCTGAGGTTTTCCTAAAATCAAAAATCTTGCTAATATTATTTGCAAAAGTTGTCAGTTAGGGAAACAAACTAGATGTAGTTTTAAGGGAAAAGAGCAATCTACTACTAGAATGCTGGAATTAATTCATACATACCTCAGTGGTCCAACTAGAATAGGAAGCCTAAATGGTGATAGGTATTTCATGCTCCTTATTGATGATTACTTTCAAATGACATGGGCTTCTTTTCTTAGAGAGAAGACTTAGGCTCTGGATAGGTTTAAAGTGTTCAAAGCAAGAGTGGAAAATGAAGTGAATCTAAGAATCAAATGTTTGAGATTTGATAGAGGTGGAGAATTCACTTCTAGTGTATTTAATGCATTTTGTGAAGAGCATGGCATAAAATATTTTTTTTTGCTCTACAAACCCCTCAGCAGAATGAAGTGGTAGAGAGAAAAACTAGACGGTACATGAAGTTGCAAGAACCATGGTAAAATAATCAAATTTACCTAATGTGTACTGGAGAGCGGAAATGCACACTATTTTTTATGTTCTTAATAGAGTTCAGATTAGAGGCAACAACACAAAGACTCCTTTTGAGTTATGGACTAGTAAGACTCCTACTGTGAAGTAATTTAAGGTAAATTTGGAAGCAGATGTTACATTAAAAGAGATGATGAAAATCTTGGGAATTTTGATGCTAGATGTGATGAAGGGATTTTTCTTGGGTACTCAACTACCAACAAAGCATATAGATGCTTCAATAAAAGATTGAGGAAAATTGTTGAGAGTGCTAATGTGAGAGTTGATGAGGACATGCACAAACCTATTGACATAAGTGAATTGGAACTTGATGATCCTATATGTGGAATAGTACCTAAAGAGAAG
>VDFB02086081.1:111526203-111559164 GCA_007258455.2 Sequoia sempervirens
TTTCTCCTTACTATTGCTATTGTTATGTTATTTTGTGCCTCTTTCTCATTTCATATTATTTTGTCCTACTCCTTTCATATCAATTTGTCCTTACGTCAAGTTATTCTTATATCTCTTTCTCCTTTCACCTTTGTCTTGAACGAGAGTTTTATATTAGTTTGTCCTTTCATCTTAAAGTTATGCTTGCTTTTGTTATTTTGTCCTCCTCCTTTCATCTTGGTCCCCTCTCGTTCTCTCTCGCCTTTGTCTTGTCGTGATTGTTATGTTATTTTGTAGATCTTTGCCTTTATTATCTCAATTATCTTCTAGTTCTTTGCCTTTTTTATATTTTTATGTACTTTGAGATAATTATAATCTATCTTGGTCCCCTCTCGTTCTCTCTCACCTTTGTCTTGTCATGATTGTTATGTTATTTTGTAGATCTTTGCCTTTATTATCTCAATTATCTTCTAGTTCTTTGCCTTTTTTAGATTTTTGGCCTTTATTATTTTCTCCAATAATCTCTCTCTCTCTCTCTATATATATATATATAATTAATATTAATTTAGATATATATATATATTCTTATATATTTAATATTAATATTAACTTATATATACATATAATTTTATATAATTAATATTAACTTATGGTCATATTAACTTATTTATATATTATTATCATAATTTCTTTATAGCTAATTTATTGTTATTCTCTTTTATTCTTTGGGTTTCTCAGTTACTCTCACAATCTCTTCACAATATATTTATATTCTCAATTTTTCTTCGGTTTCTTATTTATTCTTTGGTTCCTTCTCAAGTATTCTCTTGTATATTCTCATATTTTTTCTCTTAATTTCTTCTCTATTTATTTATTTCCTCGTTTATTCTTTGGTTCTCATTTATATTCTCTTGTTATTCTTTGATTTCGCATTTATTCTCATATTTTCTTCTCAATATATATTTTTTCTCAATTATTCTTTGTTTTTCTCATCTATTCTTTGGTTCTTCTTAATTATTCTCTTTTTTATTCCTTTCTTGTCAGTCATTCTCTTAATTTCTTCTCTTCCCTTACTCATAATAGTCTCAATCTATAGTTATTCTCATTTGTTCTTTGGTTTCTCATTTTTTCTCTCTATTTCTTCTCATTATATATATATTCTCTTAGTTACTCATTTAATACATGATATAATATATTATTTCTTCTCATCATATTTATACTCTCATAGTTATTCATTTAATACATGTTATAATATATTATTGATTTAATAATTCTTATTAGCATATAATATATTATTTACATCATACTTAATACACTTATTCTCAAAATATATAGTTATATTTTTTTTATATGGATTTATATAAAATATAAATATATATTAATATCCTTCTTAGTAATATATTAATATCCCTGTATTTTATATGTAGGATATAATAAGGTTGTATATATTTATTCTCATAATTAGTTATATATTTATTCTGAGTGTTATTTTTTCTCTTTTGTCTTTTTGTTCTTATGTTATTCCTTCCCTTTATTTTTTTGTTATTTTTCTTCTGTTCTACGTTTCTTGTAGTCTTTCTTTAGGTTTCATTATTCTTATATTTTTCTTGTTTTTCTTCCTTCTTAGTTCTTTCTTTCGCTCTTTCCCCTTTTATAATTGGTCTTCTCTTTTGCTCTAATGTGTTGCTCTTCCTCATCTTTAGTCTTGGCCTTGGTCTACGTGCCTCCTCACCCTCCCCCTCCTCTCTTCTTTTTATCTTGTCCAAGTTTGCAATTACCCTTTCATTCCTCTTTCTCTCTTTCATCCTGATGATGGATCATGTAGTGTGATCCGAAACGTTGATGCTAAAAATTGTTGCACACAATCAAATCCAGAAGCTATACAGACTTATGATATGGATTGTGGAAACCTATTATCATTAATTTAAATGATGTTAGTTGATTTGACGATTTTGACTTAGATTTTAAGATTTAAATAAATCAAAATGAGAAGAGAATGATTTAGACTTAGTTAAATAAATATTTTTGATTTATTTAACCAAAAGGGGTGATGTTAGATTAAATTAGATAAATGTTTGATTTATTTAATTTAATTAGATATATTTTGAGGTTTAATCAAATAATATGGATTATTTAATTAAATAAAGATAGGAAGATGAAATGACCTAACTAATTACAGAGAGATGATGATTTAATTAAATCGAGGGATTTATTTAATTAAAGGGAGAATTATGAAGACTTTAATCAAATAAGGCTATTTGATTAAATGGTTAGATAGAGGGCTAATTCAGGATGAAGTGATATTAGTAGAACAGGATCGAGTGTGCGATATCAATCTGTATATTTTCGATGTCTACATTTTTCCCCTCTTTGAAGTGATGCACTTGTTGCGTTGGTTCAAAGAATAATCTTGCCATGATCAAAAGTCAAAATTTCTCTAATTTTTTCGGATGCCTCACTATTTCCCCAGTGAAAAGAATTATGCTGGTATACTTCCCCCTCGAGAGATCAGGCAAAGAGGTTTGATTTGAGGGTCGATCTCTCGAAAAAGAGGTTCAAGATCAGTTCAACTCAAATATTTGATGTAGACAGATTTGATGATGTAGACAGTCATCAACCACATGGGTAGTCTCATGCCTATTTTGATATATTACACACACTTGATCCTGATTTGTAGCATGACAGTTACATTATTGATGATATAAATAAGATGATTATGATGTTTGGGTGATATGATGCATGGATGATATGGATGCACATGATATGATATGATGATGATTTTATGATTATGCAAATAGATGATAAATGTATGGTTTATGAGATGTTTAGAATAACTAATCTATATTATGCAATGATGGGGATGAATGCATGTGGTATGATTAATGTTTTCTATATGGTATTATATGCATTATATAGTATGTTGATGGTTTGTGGATGCAAGATGGATGCAATGGTAATGATTTATGATTAACTATCATGGTACCATGTTAGTGCGAAAAGCAAGAGATAGAAGAAAATAAGAGATTCCAACAAGACATGAGATGATGATGATGATGATGATTACTTGCCGAGGAGTTGGGATTTTCAAAGGGCCAATTACCTTATGTTTGATAATACACATAGGCACGATGCATCAGGGTATAAAGAACCAAGATGGCGTTGCACCTAGTGTGATGGACTTTGACTCGACAAATAGATAGGAGTATTCGTGTTCACACCTGGCATACGGAAACCTTGCTAGGATGTACTTCAAAAGTTTCAGACACCTCAGACCAAAACACGGAAAGGTAAACCTATCCTTGTAATAGTCAACAAGTTTCCCTAGACCTCTTCCATACATACCTAACAAAGCAAGTATTCTCCAAGGTTATATTACAAGAACGTCCAACAAGCACAGCAGACAAAAGATAATGATCGTTGCCCCATTCCTATTTCTCTAAATCCTCTGTTTGGATATCATCGAGAGGTCCTTGGAATGAACGCAATAAGATAAATCAAAAGAAAAGATCAAGTACGCAAACAAGCCAATGTTCTTCATACCTTCAGCCAAAGGGATGTGTTTTGATAGAATAAGAATCCAAGGTGATATCCAAAATGATGCCCATTGTCGGAACGATATATCCTAGGACATGCATTGTAAAGGATGATAATGGTTTGATAAGTTGATTGATAGGTTGTTGATATAAGGTCGATTGACATGTCTGAAAATGATCAAGAGTTCGATTTTGTTTTAGAGGTCTGTTGTTTTGATTTTGATTTTGCGATTGAAGCTTGCTTTTGCTGACTGCTATGATTGTTTCAGTTTGTGTTGCCAAAGGATGAATGTGATGATCAGTTTGTTATGGATGATTGATTATTGCGGGTGCAAGCGAGATGAGACGGATGGATTTTTTCAAATATTTGGATGTTTTTGACGTTTTGAAATGTTTTGAGGCTGTTTTTGGTGTTTTTGAGATTTTATCAATGTTTTGATTTTTTATTTTTTGAATGTTTTTGGATTTTGTGTTTTTTGAATGTTTTGGATTTTGATGCTTTTCAAACGTTTTTGGATTTTGTGTCTTGGGGGCTGATCAGAGATTAGCCTTTCCTACATTTAAGCTCAGAGACGACGTAGTTCAGATTCCAATGTTTTTGATGTTTTTCTGACTTTTTGAGTGTTTTTTGGATTTTTGATGTTTTGGATGTTTTTGGATTTTCGCATGATTTTGACAATTTGGATATGGATATGTATGACGATATCAGTGCTTTGTTTAGGATTTTTGCTAAGAACCAAGCTAAGGTTGATCGATCAGGTCGATGGATTGATGATGATAACATTGTTGAGGATACACAACAATGCAAGGATTGGATTAGGATTGATGATGATGATAACATTGTTGAGGATGTACAACAATGCAAGGATAGTGTTAAGCAACACAATGATCAGGAAGGATATCCCGAGATTATGGATTGATTGGATTTGATTGATCAAGATTGATGATGATAACAATGTTGAGGATGCACAACAATGCAAAGATAGTGTTAAGCAACACAAGGATATCCTGATGATTTGTTGATTGGATTTGATTGATCAGGATTGATGAAGCTTGATTTGGAACAAAAGTTGTTTGAATGATTTGATGTGATG
This sequence comes from Sequoia sempervirens, assembly GCA_007258455.2. Classification (NCBI taxonomy): domain Eukaryota; kingdom Viridiplantae; phylum Streptophyta; class Pinopsida; order Cupressales; family Cupressaceae; genus Sequoia; species Sequoia sempervirens. Next base: position 111,530,810 of record VDFB02086081.1, read on the forward strand.
TTTGAACTGTAAATTAGATGCGACTGATAGTGATTGTTTGGATCGATGTTCGATGAAAGACGAAGACTAATAAAGAACAACTTCTTGTCAAAATGTGCCATGGGCTAGTGATTCAGATTTTGGATTGCAAATGCTTTGACCAATTTGATTTCATGTTTGCCAATGTTCGGATTGCCATAAGTTGGAGGATATAAATCAAGATTTATTCTTGAAGCAAGATGCAAATATCTGCCCCCAATGTCTAGCAATGTATGGAATGTCATGAGTGGATGCTTGGATAGGTTTATGGATGGATGGATATGGTAAGCATGCAAAAGATGCCAAGGATTATCTTGTGATAAGATAAGGTGTTCAGATAAAGAATGCTCATTGGATAATGCTTCATGGCTTAGATAATGCTGCATAGGATAAGATCCATCAAAATGACTCATGTCAAGATGTTTTACCGTAGGCAAGCACAAAAGTGTGCACCAAAACTTTCATCAAGATCAAGATAACTCAGATGATGGACGTAGATGGATGAAAATGGATTGGATGAATGGATTTATGGATGGATAATACAGATGGAATGTTGGATTTATTACAGATTGGATGAGAAGCTTTCTCCTGAACTGGCGCACATAGATGCTCGATTCCACACATGATGCCTGTTTACCAGGTTTTCGTCATGGTCTTGCCCAAAGTGCCGCCCATGCAGTTTTCACTAGAGGACAATTTTTATCTTTACTATTTTCAATCCTTTTTCTAATTTTTTTGGATTTTCATATTTTTTGATTTTTTTTTGTATTTTTCTGAAAGATTCATGTTGAACCATCTGGTGGTGTTGACATAGATGCCCCTATCATGATGTGCCATTGATATCTTGCTTGAAGAAGTTGCTTTGCTAAGATACATGCACTTGAAAGCAACTTTTGAGATTTCTGATCTGCTTTATTGATACCAGGGTTAACTCTGTCTCTATGCGCACATCGCAATAGAGTGCCTTCTGAATCCTTATGATGAAGGGTCGATGTGAGAATCAGATATTATGCGTGGAGGCGTGGATGGAGTGTGTTTAGGAATAAAAGATGGATTGGTTGATAGTTTGGAACCTTTGACTCTCCAAACTTGGGAAGATGAGCAATGATGGGTGGATACATAAGTGTGCATGAAATTAGGACCAACTACTTGATACACTTTGTAAGTCGCTTGAAAAGGTTGTTTTTTCTTTTGTGGACATCTTTGATAGATACTTTTCCCTTTTTATTTTTCCCCATAGTTTCTTTGACTGATGGAGTTTGATAGGGATGATCTTTCTTTGTATTCTTTGGTATCCATATGTATTTGATTTTTCCATTATGCTTCTTAGCTTCTTTTGATTTGATAACATTTTTTGTGCTTTGATTCAAATCTTTCTTTTGACGTTGGTCCCAATTCATGGATGGGGTGATGGGTGGATGAAGATTCGTGACGTGACTAGTTGTAGTATTGGCAATGGTTTCATCACAAGGATTCTTCGTGCTCCCTATGTTGATGTTTACTTGAGACGAAGTTGCCTCTAGTATTGGGGAAGTAGTACCTTCATGCCTTGATTTCGCCTGTTCTGAGAGCTCTTGCATTCTTTGATACATGACCACCCTAGGTGACATTTCAATTTGGTGCTTCGATAACTCTAGATGTTCTATCTGACTTATTTCCTTGAGAGGATCATGCTGGATATCTTTATTCATGATGTCCTCAATCTGAGTTTGGGACATATCTGATCCTGATGTTGATAACTCCGTTTGACTGTAGGAGTTAATAATCTGCTCTTTTGTGTAACACAATCTTGTTCTAGATGAAGATCATCTACGTCCACATCTATAGAAAGCCTCTCATGGGTAGATGGAGGAGTATGTGCTACATGGATATGATCATCTTGCATAGATAAGAGAGTTTCCATTAGATTATTGTAGTAACTTGAAGATACAAATTCTTGATCTTGAATGATTTTGGAGTTGCTTTTGACATGCTTTGGATCGAATTCTTGACATGGGTCAGTTTCAAAAGATGGATTGCTTACAAATGGTTCTTGGATATCTTCATTAGGCATGGGAAGTGGCTCAATATCTTCTTCATCTTTGAGTGGACTTGGATTTGGTGTCAAGTTGAAGATTCCTTCAATATCGGCAATCATGAGGTCAAAGGATGTCAATATGTCTTGGAAAGGACCATTGCTAGACTTTGGTGAGAGATATTTATCATGCTTTAGAATAAATTCTTGAGATATCCCCTTTAACCCATTAGGTAATGTAGAGACATTTTCAACATGATTATTGGTCAATGCCTCATTGGATGAGGCGAAAGTATCTTTATTGATGGATTGATCTTGATCATTGTTTTCAACAATTGTGGTGGAGAGATTGACAATGTTATCATTGTCCCCAATAGCAATTATCTTTTGATCAATTAGGTCTTGGATGAGATTTTTTAGTCGAATACAACTTAATGTTGTGTGTCCCTTTGTTTTGTGATAATCACAATGGTGCTCCTCATTATACCCTGGTGGTTTAACTAGGGGTTCTTGATAGTTCCCATAGATGGGGAGCTTGATGAGATTTTCTTGTACCAATTGTTGCAAGACTGATTCGATTGGTCTCCCAAGTGGTGTGTATTGTCGCTTGTTTCTTTGTGAGATTTGCACTTTAAGTTGACCTTGTGGTGATTGATTTTGGAGATGTGGTGATTGATCTTCGACACGTGGGGGTTGGATTTGTTGATGTGGTTGACTTTGATATCTAACTTCTTGACCTTGGAGATATTGTTGTGGTTGTGGACACAACTCAATGCTTTGATGACATGGATTAACCAATGGAAGATTGTATTGATTTTGGAGTGAAGATATCTCTTGGCCCAATAGTTCAATTAGTTTGGCATGTGAAGCAAGTTGCTCTAGTGAAATTTGATCTTGATTTTGAATTTGACTCCCTTGATTTGGATTTTGTTTAAGCAGATTTGGGATGTATACTTGTGGTGTTTGAATGGGATTATGGACAAACTGATTTTGGACATTGTCTTGACTTGGGATGATGATAGGTTGAAATTGACCATTGCTCATGCTTGGAATATTCATATGATTTGCAAATGTATCCATCCCAAAGTTTTCTAAATTCATGTTTCAAAAACTTGCACTTGGTACGTTCTCCTTTGGCATGTAGGGATTTAGTGGGATGACATTGTTCGTTTCAAGGTTCATGCATTGATTGTTCGATTGATATACTTGTAGGTTTTGGATTGGATTTACCATCGGGAATTGTGTTCCAATATTTGATTTGAACATACTCACACTTGTTGTTCTATTGACATTTGTCAAAGGTAATGGTCCCATGTATGGATTGTATAAGTGTGAGTTTTGATAATCAATCAGAATTGTAAGGCTTTGAAGATTCAATTGATTTGGATTTCTCGAGATGTATGGATCAAGTTTGTATTCCATGTTCTCCTTGTGTTTTAACCTTGTTATAAAAGTGACCTCTAAGGTTCTTAGGACCAATGACAAGATGGAGGATGAAATGTGTAAATGATATGAGTGTTGAACGTTTAAGAACTTTAGATCAATGCTAGACTTAGGGTTTGATTTTGATTGGTTGATTTGGATTTGGATAATGGACTTGTAAACCCTAAGATGTAAGATGTTATCTTAGGATGAACTTGTTAAAAGGATTGCTGATTTAATTAAATGTATGCAAAAGGATTCATTCCCATACACCTAACTAAACAAGGTGAATTTGATGATGATTTAAGGATGTACCCAAGTCTAGATAATGATGTTTCCAAAGATCTAAAGTTGTTTGTGGGATGGGATGATAAATGTTTTGAAATGGATAAAGTGTTTAATTTTGATCCTAAATGAACCTAAGAAGGACTTGTTTACAAGGCCAAGGTTTTGAAGAACATGCTTTTCCCTTCAAACCAAAAGATCAATGTTTGCTCAAAAGACCATAAGACAAAAGATACACAAGCACATGTGTTGGGTTCAATTGATTTCATCTTGATTAGTGAATTGCTTTTTCCACAAACACTTTCTTGATTAGATTTTCAAACTAAATGTCCAATGTCCTAACTTCTTCAAACCCCACAAGATATGTTATGTGGAAATTTAATGAACTTAAGGCAAGGGTTTTCCTATTGTTTACTTAAGGAGACAAATTGAGATGTAATCCAATGCTTAGAAACCTCTAAGGATGTGAATCCCAAGGGAAAGCAATAACATATAGATTGAGTCAATGATATTTGTCTCCAAAAGGGTTTGAAATTTGGATGATGTTAAATGTTTGTTTTTGATTTGTTTTTGATCAAGCAATACATTTTCAAACTGACTCACAAGCAATGCAACATCCTAGCTTAATGGGTACGTTTTTCTTGGTGGGCTTGCCTCATGCCTTTCGTAGAAGAGATGATTTTACATGCAACCAAGGAAAAAATATAAAGGTATGTTAAGAATGAAGTCTTAACCTCTATATTTCAACCAAGATCGGACATGGCAAGTAACTTCTTAGAATCTAAGTTCCAATGCACCACTTTGATAAACTCGCTCAATGGATCAATAGGCCACTACAAACAAGGGTTTTATTTTAGAATTTCCATTCGTAGGAGTTGACCCAACGTGGCAAGAGTCCCCTTTCGGATCCATCTTGTCAGAGTCAACCGCATGATATTGGTGTTTCATCCAATATCCACATTTATATTCTAGCTGGAAATACTCTTGGCTTTAGAGTGTTACCGGTTGAGCCATTCCCTTGGGTGATTACTTTTTCCCACAAGGCGGGCCCTCTAAGATAAAGAAAAGAAAATGAAGAACAATATTTGTAACTCGATCAATCCTTGTAGGCAACAAGGAGAGAGAATATACACAACAAAGCCCCCACTCACACTCACACAATAGTTTGTTCAATTTTAAGCCCAAATTGAAGTGTGGAGGTGATTGCTTTATCTCAACCCAAATTCATGGAAAAGACCTTTTGATTCTCAAGATCGCTATAAAGCGCGAGAGAAGTGCATACATCCTTGTCTAATGGCTTTAGTCTAAGTAAGCCTTCACAAACAAACAAAGCTACACTTGTTCTTTTTAAACCCTCAAAGAAATGTGTGAGTTCATTTTAGAGCACCAAATCACAAATGAAAATACATTTGTTCAATTGTTTAATCCATAAATGAAATCTAGTAAGTTGTTAATCCTAAGGTTCTTTTTAATCCTTTTGCAAGAAATAAACAAAAAGAATCCTTTTTAAACCCAAATGAAAGCTAGTGTCCTAAAGAAAGAAAAGGATGACAAATTCTTGAAGAAGTGTTAAACAAACACTTAAGTGTTAAACAACACTTTGATTAGACAAAATATCATCCCCATGCTCCTCTTTCTTTTGATTTTGATTCCCAACCTACAAAAGTGATCAAAACATTAGATGAAATAAAAAAAAAAGGATATAGGGGTTAGATGAATCATTTACCAAAACACCTTAAAATTTAGCCAAGTTATCATGTGTTTTTACTTTAGATGCAAATTTTAAAATTTTAACTCATTAATAGTTAATAAACAACTACACCATTCGATAGCTTATGAAATTCTACCCTATTTCAAAAAAAAAAGAGCACCAAAAAAGACCTTCGTATGACCAAGATATGGTCATTTTAAAACTGACTCATGGGCGCTAAAACAATGATCATGGGCGCTAAAAGAATGATCATGGGCACTATAACAGTGATCATGGGCATTATAACAGTGATCACGGGCACTATAACAGTGATCACGGGCACTATAACAGTGATTATGGGCGCTATAATAGTGATCACGGGCGCTAAAACGGAGATTTATGAACAGAACTGTAAAAAATGGCAAAATTTTTTAAAAACTTGTTAGAATCTATGGATCAGCCCTCCTTCTAGCGCCAAAATGTGAACCCTCAATCTAGGTACCTACAAAATAAAGACAATAAACACCTTAAGTTAGATTTTGCAAGCATAAACAAGGATTCCCCATGAGATTCATTAACATAGCTCAAATTAGAAAGAAAATAATGAAGAACACAAAATAAATCACAAAATAAAGATTGAATCCTAATTAAGCATGCAAACTCTCAATCCCATGGGGGAATTGGTGCCAATTTAATGTGGAAATTTGGACCTTTCCCAATCCCTAAGATGCAAGATTCGATATGTAAAATTGATGATGAACTTTGATCTACTTTTGATGATGAATGATGAAGATTCCAAGCCAAATCTTCAAAAAAGCCTAACTAAGAACTCAAATGATGAATGAGAATTGCTAAGTATTTTAGCATGGTAACTTTGCTTGGAATGTGGATGATGAAATAAGGATATAAGCTCTTTATTTATAGATTGATAAGTTGAAGAGATGTCCAAATTTGATCAATGTGGGACAAAGATTCAACCAATGATATGATGCCACTTGTCAACATGTGAGAGGATGAAGGTTGAGCAAGTTTTGAGGATTGTGCCAATAAATGCATAAATTTGAAATTCAAATTTGTTGAAATGACTTGAAAGGGGGGAAGAAAGAAAGCATTAAAGGCCACTTGGCTCAAGGCAAAGGACATGTAAGAGATCTTAAATGCCTTGTTGGAAGGACTTATTCCCATTTGGATTTTGAATTCAAATTAGGGGAATATTCCTTAAAATATGCCTTATTGAAGGAAAATAAAAATTTAATAAATCAAATAAGTCTATTTTCATGTGCAAGTTGCAAAATTTAGAGGATTTGAGTGATTAAGATTAGCATTAATCATGATTTGATTAATTTAAATGATGTTAGTTGATTTGACCATTTTGACTTAGATTTTAGGATTTAAATAAATCAAAATGAGAAGAGAATGATTTAGACTTAGTTAAATAAATATTTTTTATTTATTTAACCAAAAGGGGTGATGTTAGATTAAATTAGATAAATGTTTGATTTATTTAATTTAATTAGATATATTTTGAGATTTAATCAAATAATATGGATTATTTAATTAAATAAAGATAGGAAAATGAAATGACCTAACTAATTACATAGAGATGATGATTTAATTAAATCGAGGGATTTATTTAATTAAAGGGAGAATTATGAAGACTTTAATCAAATAAGACTATTTGATTAAATGGTTAGATAGAGGGATAATTCAGGATGAAGTGATGTTAGTAGATCAGGATCGAGTGTGTGATATCAATCTGTATAGTTTCGATGTCTACAATTTGAATATGTTGATATAGGTAAAATTTCCAAAGAATTGTCGATGAAGTATTTTGTGGGGTTCTATCATTGTCACCTTGTCACAAAATAATGGATGTACAAATTTACATGTTGATGGTTGCAAAATTCTATTTTCCTTTGATTTTCATGAATTTGAACTAAAAGACAAATTGTTTAAATATTTTAAACTAAATGACAAATATATAATGAAAATAAAATACATGGGGCACAACTAAAGAACAAAGAGAAAAATAATGAAAAGTCATGGTCTGAGTAGAAGAGAGGAATGATAAGCGATAGAGAAGTGAAAGAGGCATAAGGGAAACTAGAGGGTCGCGTGGGGAAGAGGAGGCATAAAAGAAAATGTAAGAAAAGTCAGTGGAGCAAGAGAATGGAGGAGTAGGCGCAGGAAGTGGCACCTTATGCACAAAGGAAATGGAGGCATAGCAAATAAGAAGGCATGCATAAGGTTGAGATAAAACCAGCGCATAGGAGGAGATAGTGCGCCACTTAGAAGAAGTTAAAAAATGCAGATTGGTGTTAAAAATACCATGTAGGCAGGATAGAAGAGGTGGTGCTAGAGAGAAATGAGGGGATGTAAGGGGGTGAGACTGATAAGAGAGTGGAATGTAGCTTAGAGAAAGAGATCACAGCCTCGTGTAAGGGAGATCCGCTGCTAGAAAGTGTAGAAAGAAATTAAAAAAAAAAGAAACCCACAAATGGACGCACCATGTAAGATAGCAATTGCAAATTGAATGCAACATTAAATTGTTTTTCTGTAACAGGTATGCAGGCTGCTCCATAGAAAGATGGAATAGATGCTAAGTGTAGATGAGGACACATTTAAATAAAAAATTGTAACGTGCAGTTTGAGAGAAGTCGTGCTATATAAATATTTAGTTAGTACGAGTTAAAGGGAGAGGGATGGGTGGTCACTAGGGCAATGTTGAGCGAGGGGTCCACATCAGCAATATTCAAGTCAACTAATTTTTTTTGGCACATGTATGTTTTTCAATGTTTTTGGACAAAATCACAAAAAAAGAGTCAAAATGTGTCATCGACCAATAGTGGTTCATTAAGTCATGTATTATTGGTATGCTAATGTGGCATCACATGATTGGTAAGTTTGTGTACTATATGAATTAAAGTGTTTTGCAGTTGGATATTAAGTGTAAATTTATTGGATTTGTTATTACCCAAAATTGGGTCCTAGGCTGTCAAATACTATACCCACGATTGGTCCCCTACCCACAATTGGCTCCTCTCCCTTATATAAGTGGCTATGTGTTCACTCTATTTAGTGGAGAAATTAGTTGAATAAGTAAGAGGAAGCTTATGGTTTCTATTTTGAATAAAAATTTATTGTATATTTTTTTAAAACATGCTTTAAAGAAGTAATGTGATTACAATATTTTTCTTAAGTATTGGTTTTATTTAAATAATGTGATGCAACAATTAGAATGCAATTTGTTTGACTAAAAAATCCATGTATCATGCTCATATTAAACATATACATGTGCAATATCATTTTTTTCATGAGTGATTGAGAATTATTTAGAGTGAAAAAGTCAAAATTAAAAATGTTGATACTTTGGAGAATGTTGTGAATTCACTAAGTATGAGTATAAAGAAAATTTGTTGGTGTGAGGAGGTTATGGGTCTTGCCTCTCTTAACACTTAATTCATTTTCTTATGTCACCATTTAAATATTTTTTTTAAACTATCCATATTGTGAAATATAACTTAAATTACCTTTTAGGTGTGCGTTATTTAAACTAATAAATGGTAAACTATATGAAGACATTTAAATTTTATTAAACATATATAAAATATTTTTATAGTGTGAACAAAATAAAATAAGTTACATAGATAGAGTGAATTGAATAAAAATGCACTTTTAGGAACTATTGTGGTTGTGGTTATCTTTGTGCTTTCACAAAAATGACCTTCTGTCCCTAAAAAATAGATAAAACTGAAGAAGTTGAGAAATCCAACTTCACAGACCCCAAGAATCACCTGCATGCAATAACCTATCACAAAGAAAGAAGAATGTATAGAACAACATGCAAGCCTCAAGCTAAAAAATGCATTAAGAGAATGAATAATTACAATGAAATCAATCCTTAAGAAAGGAGATCAAACCCTAAAAGGAACCCTAGTGTGCACACTTAATAATTAATAAATAATTAATTATTAATGTGCCTAAGCTTAGCTTAAGCAAACCTAAAGTGATAAGTGACTTAATTAATTAACCAATATGATTAAATTAATTAAGTGAAATGACTTATTACTCTAACACCCCCTCTTAAGATGAACTTAAGGAGTAGCTAAAACACTAGGAAAAGATTCATAAAAGCAAAGATGGGTCCTCACAACAAGGCCTGATCAAGTACCCATTTACAAATGCAATGCAAACTAAATCAAATGGGGTAAAGGAGAAAACCACGTGGGAACAAAACTCCTCCCCAAAATAGAATGCAAAAAACAACTAAGTGATGAAAGATGGAGGACTCCATAAGACCCCCCAAGGACACCATCCATCACAAAGATACATGAATGAACCCCCCCAGAAGAGAGGAATGAAGAGACCACATAGCCCCCCCAGAATGAAGTAGTTCCACAAAGACTAAAGAAACTGCATCTCCTGAAAGAAGTGAGAGGGAAGAGGCCTCATGAATGCAATCTCTGAAGGTGAATAAGGTGTAGCCCAAGATGTCTCCACAGAAGCAAGTATGACCTCAACCAATGAAGAAGTCAAAGTAGGTGAAGACTAAAGAGAAACCTCCAAAGATGAATGATCAACTAGGTCCTATTGTATTGAAACAGAAGAAACCACATTTGTAGCCATAGAAGTATCAACAACTGCAACAATCACAGAGGCGATGGAATCGATGGCTCAAGAACTGGATCCAAAGTGAGAACACCAATATTCAGGAAGCCAAATGTCTCCTCACTAGAAGTGTGATGAACAGTTGTAGGAATAGAAGCACCATCAGTAGCAAAATCTGCAAAGGAATACAACCAAGATGAGTGATCCACCACCCTAGTAGCAATAACTGCTCTACTCTCCAAGTCTCTAATGATAACTAAATCAGGTGTGAACTCCATAGATCTCACATTGCCACCATGTGTGATTTGATATATGGAAAGAAGGTTGTTCGTCAAATGAGGAACACACAAGACATCCTGAAAAGTGTTGTCCCCAAAACTAATAGACCCCTTCCCTATAACACTCATGTATGTATTGTTTCCCATCAAAATAGGAGACATGGTGCAAGGCTCAAAGGAAGTGAACATAGATTGTGAAGATGACATATGATGAGATGCTCCTGAATCTAGAAGCCATCTCTCTAATGTAAGACCTAAAGAAGCACAAAGAGCTTGTCCCTTCATATTTGATGAGGTATGTAAACCAGTTGTGCCCCTGTCATGCTACTCTGAAGAAGAAGAATGAGGGGAAGGAGATGATGCAGACATCCTAGAAGGAAAATCAATCTGATGTTTTTGAAGAACATTCTTCAGCTCATCAATGTCCTTCTTATAACAACTATGTTTTGTGTTTCCTTCTCTCTTGCAATATGCACGTGGAACCTTCTCCTTCCTAGATGATTTCCCCTTAGAAGAGGAGGATGAATCTAATGACTCCTTTTGCTACTCATGAGATTTGGAATCCTTTTGTTTATGTTTCTTGCCTTTTCCTGTAGAAGCCTTCTAATCTTTGGGCTCATGTGATGCAATAAGTTCCTATGATGAAGAGGGCGAGGGCTTCAACTTGCCCATGCTAGCCAACTTGGCCTACTCTCGAGTGAGAGAAGATGCAAAATCATCAAAATAAGGCATAGTAAATATAGTACCAAGTGCATCCCTAGTGGCATAAAAGGTAGATCATACAAAAAATAAATAATCTAGTCCAAGCTTAGAAAGAATGGGCAATATCAATTGAGAGTATTCCTTTTGAACACCACACTGTGACAACCGCAATTTGAGAGACTTAAGCTTAGTGAAGAACTCATAGATGTCAAAATCCTTCGGATTTAAGCCAATAAGTTCATTCTCCAACTGAAACCCTCTCATAGTATCCTGCTTCCCAAACAAAGACTCCAAAGTAGTCCAGATCTGATTGGGTGTAGTGCAAGACTCAACATGAAAAAGAAGATCAGAAGAAAGAGATATACATAAAGTACCAAAAGCCTCAATATAGCTATTAAACCACTTTCTCTTTTCAGCAACACGTGTAGGTTCAATTTTTGCACCCATGGTCACTCTGTACAACCCTTTGTGCATCAAATGAATCTCCATTTGTTTTTTCCAACCAAAATAGTTGAATGGAGTAAGGGGTGCAATATTATGTGAATCCATGATGAAAACAACAGTATATGCTTTCAAAAAAAAAAGCCTTTTGATCTTAAAAAAATAGCCTGAATTACACGTTTCCCAAGAAAATAACCAAGAAGGCAAAGGTTGAGATCAAATAATAATATCAGATACCTGGTAAATATTATAGAAAATTAGGTCTAAGATTTGTGTAGAGCACTGAACTAGCACTGAATCATGCTGGGGAGGCCGTACAGTTTCCCTAGAATTTTTTTCCTTTTTTTCAACTTTCTCAGAAATCGACAAAATGACAGGCATTTCTAGGTTGTTTGGGTGCTTTGATCGCGATGGCAATGTCTATTTTTCCCAAAAGAGCTCAAAAAAATAGGCTACCCCCAGATCTTGCAAAAAGATGTCTGGTTGAAACCCTTGCACTTAAAAATCACTATAAGGCAATATCCTTCAAAAATACATATAGGCAGCCGCAGATCTAAAGCTCTGATGCCATGAAGAAGTTGAGAAACCCAACTTCACAAACCCCAACAATCACCTGCATGCAGTAACCTATCACAAAGAAAGAAGAATGTACAGAACAACAAAGATGCTCAGCAAGGCTTAAGCTGAAAAATGCATTAAGAGAATGAATAATTATAATGAGATCAATCCTTAAGAAAGGAGATCAAACCCTAAAAGGAACCCTAGTGTGCACACTTAATAATTAATAATTAATGTGCCTAAGTTTAGCTTAAGAAAACCTAAAGTGATAAGTGACTTAATTAATTAACCAATATGATTAAATTAATTAAGTGAAATGACTTATTACTCTAACAAAAACAACAAAAGAATAATATTAGAATATATAAAATATAATAATCAAAACAAAATGCTAAAGCAATAAAAGATAAGTTAGGTATGAACAACCAATGATTAATCTATAAAATTTTAAAACATCAATCAAAGAGCAACATTTGTCTATGATAGGAGAAGGGTATGTGTAGGATCATGATGGGCCAAAAAGTGGCGATATGATGGGTATGTGTAGGGTATGTGGCTGATGACTTTTTTTTACCCAAAATTAATGAAACGAAAAAGGTTTTTAAAGGAGATTCTTATCTTTCCACCAATATAAACTATATTTTACTTTGAATTTAATAAATAATTATTATTCATTTTCTATTTGAATTAAGACTAAAGTTTGGATTGATAGGCTGATTGAAAAACATCTATAGCTTTCAAACGGTATCACATTTTTTGAATCTAAAACATGTGTCACATTCTATGCTTTGCATACTATAGTATTAAAAAAAAATGAATTTCATGAAGTTTTGACCAAGTTAAGGTGGTTAGACATATGATTTTTTATATTTTTAAAAAATTGTAATAAAAAATCATAATTAATTATTTACATGGAAAAAATTTACAAAAAATATGCATCACATCGACATGAGTCCTCTACTTATATCTAAAATATTATCATTTTATTGTGGTTAGGGTGGTCAAATGACACCTACTTTTCCATTTTTTCCATTTGAAATTTCAAATTTTCACCAAATAGTTTTTTTTATATAAATAAACCTAGTAGTTTAGAAACTACATTCAATTTGTTACAAATTCTATTCTTACATATTTTTAAATAATATAGATAACTTATTCAATTTTTATGTCAAGTTGCGTAATTCTAATTTTTCTGAATTTTTTGCCACTTAAGGGTCTATGTTTTCCATTATGATCTTGTACATACCCAGAAAATGGGTGGTTGCATAGAAGCTTACCAAAGTGGTGAAGCCTCTTTTTTTTCTTCTTTCAACCTCTATAAGAAGTCAAAATAAAAATAGAGTATGTGTGTGCTTAAACAATTTGTGTATCAAGGTGTAAGCTAATTATAAGTGTGAATAATGATAAATTATATCTATATTTGTATAATTTTATTACACAATAGAATTATATATAGATATAAATACATATACAAATAAAAATGCGGATATAGATATCTAAATATTGTCATCACATTTTTTCTACTTTCATGCATTTCATATGACACTAAATTATTTGTGCTAACATTGTCCACAATTATTGTGCAACACTTCCCCTTTGATTTGTATAAATAGTTTTGAATAAACTCCTCCTTTGTGTAGGCTCTTACTATTATTTTTTTGGTTTCAAAATAAATATTTTTAACATGGTATTTTCTCCATGTTTTGGGTCCAATTATTCTTCCTCTTCTTCAACCTTTGTGGTAAAATTATTTCTAACATTAGTTTTTCCACCTTCTTGTCAAGTATCTATGGGAATTTAAAATCCTTGTGACCAACTTCTCAATAATTGAAGCACACCGCGGGCTAAAAATTCTCTTACTCTCCCATAATCTCCCCTTCCTCTTGATGTCTCACCTCTTTCTCTTGGGAAATCTCCTCTTCCCCTTGAACTTGGGCTAGAATATTTTTGTGACTACCTTGACTCTCCCTCTCTTGTGGGTTTCCCTCTTCTATTATGTGTTTGTATTCTACCTCTAAAATTCCCTTGTTTCTTTCTTTCCAACTTTTCCTCTTCTTTGAGAGAATATTGGTAGGCTTCTTCTATTATTCTCATCATAACCAAATTGAGCTCATCTTGGATTGAGACCCGTAAGCCATTGGGATAACTTTCCACATTATCCTCATCATCTTCAACATGTCCAACTTGAATGCTAAGCCTATAGAATTCTTTAGTGTATTCCATAACACTTGAATCCTTTTTTTTCAAATTTTGTAATCTCTTAAACAAGTTGATATGATAACAACTAGAAAAAAATTGGCCTTCAATTTAATTACCATATTATCCCATGACTTTATCTTTTCAGTTCTTTTTCTTTTCCTTTCAATTTACAGTTGCTCCCATCATAGGTATGCATGTCCCTTCAACCTTGTGCAAAAATTATTCACCTTATTCCTATCTTTTTTGGATTCCAAATCAAAATATTTTTTCATCTTTCTAATCCAATCAGTGAGTTATATTCTAGATTCAAACTCCCATTATATCTTTGTGGATCAATTCTAGGCTTGCTTCCTAATTTTTATTTAACCTACAAGAATCTATCTTCTTGTGTATCCTCTCTTCCTCCTACTGTGTTTTCAAGTTCTTCAAATTCATCTTTAGTAACATATTTTATATGCACTCCTCTTGGTTGTGTTATTTCTATGGATTCTAATCATGTTGTTATTCCTCTTAGAATCTCCATGACCACATTATCATCTCCTCATGGTCCTCTTCCTCCACCATGTCCTCTATGTACCATTTCCTCTTCAAATTCTTTGTAGTTGCAAGTTTCCATTCACCTTTTCTACCCACAACAAATTTTCTTTTCTTTTTCAAATCTCTCAACATGAACCTTGCTTTGATACCATTTGATGCAAATTAATAATTGAGAACCCTCAATGGGTGTCAATATTTGCAATTTTGCAACAACCTCCAACCATTAAAATAATATTTGCAAGAAATTTAATCACATAAGAAAATTCAAAAATAAAAGAATCAACTTTCTTGCAGGAAAATTAGCTTAATATTATTAAATTGCAACAATAGCATAGTCTTTCCAATCTTCAATAAGCTACATGCAAGATTAAACTCAAAAATAGTCTCCTCAATTTGAACTTTAGCTACAAAACATTCATAACTATAGGAAACCATTAAAAAACTACAACGGACTCCAAATCAACTTCCCATGCCCCTTTTACAAGAACTTCCTTCTTTTTATTTCTCCATCTAGGTTCCATAAACGTCTTCAATACTTCATGTTTCTCAAATATTCAAAAAATTTCAATCTTAACTCTATCTCCCCTCTTTATTGTTAAGCATTGAATTCCACTAGACTAATCCTCTTTTGCAACTTAGCACTCTATAAATTGTAATTCTTGGCAATAACTCTTATGCAACTGTTCCACTTCCTACAACCACTAGGCACTTGGGACAAAGCATGGCCCAAAATAAGGGCGTTGGAATTTCAAAATTGAGAATAATGCAATAATAAATTTCCCACTCACATGTTTGGGCATTGGCTTCTTCTGAGCCTTCAATTTGGTGAAGATTCACTCAATTGATGATCCACTAGACACATTAAAATCAAAATATAGGTTCCCCTTAACCAATAGATATTGTAATTTTATTTTTAATATGTTGGAGATGTGTGAAGAGTGCCTCGAAATCATGACTATAAGACAAAAAAATCACAACAAAAATTAAATAATGGAAAATGTAATTCTTTTTGTGTGATACAGTGTTGACCATACACCCACATGCTCATGCATCAATATATTAAGAGATTGGCATGGAGGTAGTATAATACAAGGTAGTGCAAGGTTATACTATTGAAATTTTGTTATATTTCCTACATAGTTGATGAGTATTGATCTCTTTTTTCTCTTGGTTGTGACATTATATTATAGAGATATGGATGTATGGTTATGATGTTAGACTAATCAAAGGTTGTAGAGAATACATGATAGAGACAATATTTTTTCATAGAGAGCATGAATAAATTTCTCAATGTATTATAAACATGTTATTTTGAATATGATGATTAATTCTTTAGAGGGTAGGGATATTTATCTGAAAGGGTTTTACCAAGCAATATTGATGTATCTATGTGTTCTATTCTGGACTCTCTATTTCTTTCTTCATTTTATTTATTTTTTATTTGTTGTTTAGAATCCATTATGTTTCTCAAATTTTGTTACATCTACAAACTTGTAACAATATCCCCATAGGATTAATGGGGAACTATCTCATATTTCACAACAAAAATAACATAAGGGTTAAAATGAGTTAATAATTTCTTTTATAAGGGAAAGGATTGAAGGGGATCTAGAGATAAGAGGAGACATGAGAGTTATTTGACCCATGAAGAGGCACCCTGGAAAAGGTGAAATAGAAATTGGATTTAATAGTCATGATGATAAGAGATGTGACGTTGTCATATGAGATAAGGCTAATCCAAGACCAAGTTAAAGTTACCAATGACAACAATCAACAAAAAGGTTAAATGGTAAATGGTAATAATAGTGTTGAGGTTACCACACTTGGCTTTAAGGTTGTCACCAAAAAGTAAATAAGAGAAAGGTAAAAGTGATGATGTCACTAATAGTATTGTAACAACTCAATTGGATAAAAGGTCTAGAAAGGCCTAAGTGATTATGTGTTTGTAAAGACAATTTTATGAATGAATAATCAATATGAGTTTTGTACATTAATGATTGTCTCATTCTTATGTTGTTCAATTGATGTTAATCATGGTGAAAATGTGCATTATGAGGTTAATATGTGATGTTGTTATATCTTGCAAAGTTTATATATACTGCTATTGTTGTGAGCATTTAATTTTCGTGAGTTTATCACTGTGGATGCAGGTACATGAACTAGTCCTCCAGGCATAGGGGAAATATCACTTGGGAGAGGGGCTTGGTCATTCAACTAGTAATGTTAATTAGTTGAGCATACATACACTTCATGATGGGTATAGAGGAACCAAGTCAAATAATTTAGTCTTGATAAGTCATCCATAGGCTTTAGGAGTTTGGTTTACTTCTTTGTGCTTTGTGAGTAATGATTGTTTATTGTCAAACTTACTATACTGTGACCTATGTATGAATGATGCGAAAGATATATGTTTAAGCTTGAGTGGGTACGTATACACATGTATACATGAATAAACATATCAATACATACATATATTAAGCAGATGGATATGCTCATACGCATGTGTCGACATGTATATACACATGCATATGTATACAAAAGAGTATATATGGTTATACGCATGTATATACGTACACACCCCACCTAATATTTTAGGTAAAAATAATATTTTAATATTATGGTCTAGGAACTTTACATATACATATATATATATATATATGTATATATCAATGGAGTAAATATATTTTATGATATAGACATAAATACATGTGTAGATATATATATTTATATATTTTATAAGGTATAAAAATATATGTATATATATTAAGTAAGGTAATATATATATACATTACGATAGTAATGTCGAATATATATATATGCATATATATAAATATATATATATACATTATGATGGTAATGTCGAAAAAATATATATATATATATATTTATATATAAATATATTAATACTTAATAAAAATACATATGTTATAAAATATATAAATATATATTATTAAATATTTAAGTAAAAATATTTATAAACTCCAAAGTGAAAATATTTGTAAATATTTTAAAGAATAAATATTAAACTCAAAAGTGATAAAGTTAAAAGATTCAAATCTTTTAACATGAACAAGTTAATTGAAGTGGACTATTGAAGAAGATAGTCACTAGTTTTTGGGGAAAACATAAACACTTCATAAAGTATCAAACCTTTTTCTTAACATAAGGAAAAAGAAAATATTAACCAAATATTTTGGTGTAAACATTTGAAAATAAACCAAAATAGAGCTGAGAGTTTTTCCCGTGAATGGAAGAAAGCTTCAATGCAGTAAAAAAAAAAGGAGGAAAGTTTTAGTGTTGGAGAAGAGGAAATGCTAGCCAATTATGGTGTGTTGTAGCAAGCTAAAACTTGACAAAATTGCAGCAACATGAGTCATTCATTTTCATGTGCCAAGCAAGGACGTTTTTCCTGTAGGTGGTGATTTCTAAGTTTTAAGTTGAATTATTCTGATAATGTTTGCTCCAAGAGGGTCAAATCACTCCTTTTTGAGATTACATAGGGTTTATATGATTTCCATGTAACATTTGACTAAGTCTAGGTGCCTTGTTGTCATTCTAAATGCCCACAAAGAAAGAAATTGTTGCAATTTTGGGCCTATAAATACTTTCCCAACCATTCATTGTTGGATATCCTTGAGCAATTTGTTTCTTGTGAACTTGAGAGCTCCCTTATTCATTATCTTAGTTGTGTTATTCTATGTTGCTGCATTTTACCATTTTGTTGAGTGTGTGAAAATTAGAAGCTTTTACCAACCATTGTTAGTTGACTGTGCTAAATCCCTTTTAAACTTTGAGCTAAGAGTGATTCCAAAACTGAGGTAAATTCTATTAGAGGAGTGCAATTAGTGAAGAGAAACTTGCAAAGCAATATCTCCAATTGGAATTCTGGAAGTTGTTGAAGGAAAGTCAAGAAGAGCAATGCTGGGAAAAGAGCTTAATATATCAGGCATGATATCTATTTAATAATTCTTGTTTGAATTGTTGCTCTATTTTATTCTTGAATTTGATGTTTGCAATTAGTTCATAAAGAATCAATAATGTCTTGATAAACTTTCATTGCATTTAAGGGAAAATATGTGAGGAATTTCATTGTATTTAAAGGGAAAATGAATAAGGAAAACCAATACAATTAAGGGTAAATGCTTAAGGAAATTCAACGCATTTTAATGGTAGAATAAATGAAGGATTTAAGGATAAAAGGGTTGTAAAAAGGGGATCAAATGTTTAAGAAGCTTAAGGGTAGCTTTACTTAATTTGCATTATATAAAGAAGGTTTTTTATATGCATTTGATTGAGTTTGCAATTTTGTATGATATTCGTATATGGAGAATACATAGAGTAATTAATATCTACTAGGAACGAAATGATGTCAAAACCAAGTATGGTCTTTAGCTTATGTTATTAGGTTAATTTGAAAAGATACACTCCTAGGATAAAGATTTCCTAAATCAGGAGTTAGGATATAGACACTGGTTTATTGGCTCATTTCTTAGTAGACTATTTGAGGTAGGAAGTCTAGGGTAAGTTGAACCCATTGAAAGACATAGCCTACGCATAGAGTAAGGTAGCCCAAAGTCAAATTGGCCCTGAGTAGTGTAAGTGATAGATGACTTACTGAGTTGTTTACTGAACCATAATACTATGGCCATAGTAATGTAATGTACCTACATCCTCTTAGATTGAGAGATTATTACATTATCAATTCACAGTGATCCAATAAGTACATACTATTTTTGGATTGTGGGATACAAGAATCTTGTTATGTAGGACACACCACTATGCTCAGTTGGTTAACAGAATTGGTTACTCAACCAATACTTTCGATGAAGGGAGGGCCATTCATTGAAAAATGAATGTGTAGGGGACCACATTATTAGTCTGTGGTTGGCAAAAAAGAACCCGAGTGATGTTTCTCCTCCACAACAGACGTCTGAAGAACCAATATTTCAAAGGGAAGATCCTAGACCATCTTACTTCTATTTGTGCAAAATTTGTTTAAGTTGTGTATGTACTCTTATGCTTTCATACTCTGTTATTTTATTTTGAAAAGGAAAAATTTATTTTTTTGTGAAAAGCTTTAAATTGTATTTATATGATGTATTGCAATTTGAAAAGAAAAGAAAAGTTTTATTACAGTGTTATTTACTCATTTACTTTTGTTATAATTTGTAAAAATTAAAGAAATTTTATTTCACATATAGGATAGTTCATTACATGTGGTATTAGAGCTACTAGTTTAACTTTGGAACCTATGAGCTCATTAACTTTTCCTTTCCAACATTATCTCAAGTTGTGAAAATTCTTGTGTCAGGATGGTGTGTATCAGATTGACAGCTCAAAAGTTTGTTATCATAAATTAACGCTACCTTAAATCCAAGAAGGAAAAGGAAGTTATTGTTAGAACCATTCAAGGAACCAACTATGATAATGCAATATGGTTAAGTGATACAAAATCCTTCATTCATGCACTTTCTCCTATCAGTCTTGAGAAGAGAAAGATGAGAATGGAGGAAATGTATAACTACCTTCCTGCAGTCTTACCTGAGGAATCAGATATGTTACCACTCTCCAGAGATATGCCATCTAAAGTTCCTAAAGTACAAACCTTACACTTATCTTTAGGGATCCAAGGGTTCAACCACTAGCTGAGGTGATAGAAATTTCTTAGAGTAAGGAGTCTAAATGCTATACACCAAAGACACCACCAATGGAGAAATGGTCTCATGAAAAAATGTATGCAAACATTGTAGACATAATTGTTGATGAACACCATAATGACATTGTTTTATGCAATTATGTGTCGGACAATAAATCCAAAGGATACTACCCATTTTGGGATAGATATGAACAAATTAGAGATGAACAAAATGAAAGAGAAGAACAATTGTCACAATCTGTAGGATATACCCCCTTAAGTTACGAGTTTGAGAGTGAATCATACTCTCATGATTATTTGAAAAGTTCATCTATGTAATCGACGGAATATTGATTCCAATTAATATGAATAAAACAATGTTTTAATTAAATTATATCTATTGTGAACTTTGTGTTTATATGCATGCATGTTTTTTCTTGGTAAGTATATATTTTACATAGTAGTAAAATGATAGTAAGATTAACATGAATAGAACGTTCAGGTTAAACAAATTTTATAATTATGGTGAGAACTTATGAAAGATCACGAAGCAATCCTAGAACTAGTCGTGATGGAAAACAAGAACCAACAAGAATGGAAGTGAAGCTGGATCAAATTCTAGAAAGGTTGTCCAATCTTGAAAAAGAAAAAGCAGTTGAGGTACCTGTAGTTGAGATACCTAACGCCAATAATGAAGGGGAAATTTCTTCGCATGGGGAAGATATTAATCATAACCATGAGAAGGTGAAATCTCCTACTCTTTCTATTGAGAAGAAGAAGAAACAAGTTTCCAATGAGTTAACAAGGGATATGAAGAAGATATACCCTCCAAAATTTGATGGAAGTGTCAGAGGTGACAAAGCCAAATTATGGCTAGTACAAATGGAAAAGTATTTTGAAATAAGAAATTATGACGGAGTTACTAAGGAAACTTAGGGTGCTTATCAGTTAGCAGGTGAAGCCTCTAACTGGTGGATGTACAAGAAACTGGAATTGGATATAAGCTCATGGAAATTGACATGGAATGAGTTTGTTGAAATATTTCGAAAGAGGTGGTTACCCCAACTCTTCTATGACCAAAAGTTAACTAATTTTGAGGAATTAAAGCAGGGAAACATGATAGTACATGAGTACTGGGAGAAGTTTACTAGACTTCTTCGCTATGTCCCAATATACCATAAGGATGAACATTTTCATATTAGAAATTTCATCTTAGGACTCAATAGTAAGATTGGTGGAGAAGTAGACATGCATGGACCAACTACTATAGATTTGGTATATGAAAAGGCTATGAAGCAAGAACAGAAACTGAAGACAGACTTTGCATGGGAAGGAAAACAAGAAAGAGGTTGAGGTCACTAATAAGATAGTTCCTACGAAGGAAGAACCTGTACAAGGTGTTGCTAAATTAAAGGGAAAAAGATTTCATTATGGTGGAAAATATTTCAAAAGAGATCGCAAGAGGAGTAATCCTAACACTAGTAACACTAACAAAGCAAGTGAGAGTATGAGTAAAACTGGTGAAGCTATTGGGAAAAGAGGTCCAAGGTTGGGGTGTTTTATTTGCAAAGGAGACCATTATGCAAATGAATGTCCCAATAAGACTTCAAGAGCTCAATCTCATGGCAATGTGCTACCAATTCAGCAAGCAATGTTTCAGTAGAGGATTCATGCCCCTGTTGATGATCATCAAGCTGAATATCAAGTAACACCAATTGAAACACCAAGTACTTTGTTTGGTTTTCCTATTTCTATTTTAATTGATACTGGTGCTAATAAAAATTTTATTTCTCCTAAGATAGAAAATTAATTAACTAGAAAGGAAAGACACATGGCTATGTCATGGAGTTTTGAATATGCAAACAACACAAGAGCAAAGGTGGACCAATGTCTGTTTGAGGCTAGAATAGAACTACCTAGTTTCACAACTGAATTTAATCTTTATGTTTCCCCTCTAGGATCCTATGATGTTATCCTAGGAATGAACTGGTTATGGAGACATAGATCCATGATAGTGGATTGTAATGCTAAGACAGTTGAATGTTTAGATTACTATGGTAACCAAGTTAAGATTCGGGGAATACCTAGAGAAGTAAAGGTTAGGTAGATAATAGCAATGCAACTTCTAAGAGCTAAGAAGAAATGGTGCAAACTCTTTGCAATAAAAATAGAAGATCTTGAGTATGAAAATGAAAATTTTGATTTTCAGAGTCAACAAGAACTAGAAGATGGATAAATTGAGGAAACCATGAAAATTGATATATGGAAAAATGTCCCATTCTAAGGAACTTTTCAAATGTTTTTCTTGATGAGTTACCTAGTTTACCACCAAAGATGGTGTTTTACTTTTCCATTGACCTAGTTCCTGGATCTGAACCTATTTCTAAAGTTCCTTATAGAATGACTGCTACAGAACTCATGGAGTTGAAATCACAATTAGATAATTTATTGTCAAAAGGATTGATAAGACCAAGTGTTTCACCATGGGGAACACCTGTGATATTTTCAAAATGAAGGATGGATCTTTAAGACTATGTATAGACTATCGTATGCTCAATAAAGCTATGATTAAGAATAAGTATCCATTACCTCGCATTGATGATCTTTTTGATCAAATGAAAGGAGCGATCGTATTTTCAAAAATAGATTTGAGATCAACATACCATCAATTGAGAATTAAAGATGAGGATATCTTTAAAACTACTTTTAGAACATGGTATGGACATTATGAGTTTACTGTGTTACCTTTTGGGATAACAAATGCACCAGCAACATTCATGAATCTCATGAATAGTGTGTTCAGAGATTATCTGGATAAGTTTGTTTTGATTTTTCTGGATGATATTCTGATATATTCCAGAAATGAAGAAGAACATAGCAAACATCTTGAGATGGTTTTACAATGGTTAAGAGAGCATAATTTGTATGGAAAACTATCTAAGTGCACATTCTATCAGAAGAAGGTCCATTATCTAGGTCATGTTATCTCAGCAGAAGGAATTGCAGTAGATCCTGCCAAAATTAAAGTTGTAGTTCAGTGGCCTATACCCAAAAATGTGTCTGAAGTGAGAAGTTTTATGGGATTGGCAGGATATTATAGAAAATTTGTGAAAAATTTCTCTAAAATTTCCTTTCCTATAACTTCATTGTAGAAGAAAGGAAAAATGTTTGAGTGGAATGAGAAGTGTCAAAAATAATAAGATACGTGATCCTGAAGGAAATTTCACAGTCATAATTGATGCATGTGGAGAAGGATTAGGTAGAGTATTAATGCAAGACGGAAAAATGATTTCCTATGAATCCAGAAATTTTAAGCCATATGAAATAAATTATGCTTCGCATGACTTAGAGTTGGTAGTTGTAGTTCATGCTTTGCAAATGCAGAGGCATTATTTGCTTGGAAGACCCTTTGAGCTTAAAACTGATCATAATGGTTTAAAGTATCTTTTTACTCAACCAAATCTAAATGTTAGGCAAAGAACATGGTTAGAGTTAATAACTGATTATGACTTCAACATTAATTACATCAAAGGAAAAGAAAATTGGGTAGCTGATGCATTAGGTCGAAGATGCCATATCTCTTCGATAGTAGCAATTCATACTGATTTTAAGGAGCAAGTACTTCAGAAATGCAAGGATGATGAATACTATTTACAAGTAAAGCAAGCACTAAAAGAGGATCCACAAGATTCTAAATATGAAGGATTTCAATTTGAATCCAATGGATTGTTAAGGTACAAAAGTAGAGTGTATGTTCCTGATGACAAAGAGTTAAGAAATCCGGTATGGAAGGAAGTTCATGAAGCACCTTATTTTGGTCATCCTAGAGTGACAAAAATGATGGAAGATGTGAAATCCTTATATTTCTAGAAAGGAATGAAAAGAGATGCAACTAATTTTGTAGCAAGTTGTCTTGAGTGTCAAAGGGTAAAATTTGAACATCATCATCATGCAGGACTATTATATCCTCATGAAATACCAAAGTGGAAGTGGAAAATAGTTAGTATGGATTTTGTACAAGGATTTCCTATATCTAGGAATAGACATAATTCCATACTAGTGGTAGTGGATAGGTTGACAAAAGTGGCACACTTTAAACCGAGAAATTTAAATGATGGAGCGCCAGTTATTGCAAGAAAGTTTGTACAAGAAGTATTCAGGTTGCATGGATTTCCTAAGAAGATTATTTCTGATAGGGATGCAAGAATTACTTCTAGATTTTGGAAAACTTTATTTTTTACACTTGGGACACAGTTAAATATAAGCTCAGCATATCATCCAGAAACAGATGGGCAGACGGAAAGGGTAAATCAAGTATTAGAAGACCTACTTAGGGTATATTACATGGATCAGCAATATAAATGGGAGGAATACTTACCTTTGGTCGAGTTTTCATATAATAACTCATATCATTCTACTATAGGAATGGCTCCATTTGAAGCTCTATATGGTCGTAAGTGTCGAACTCCAATAAGTTGGGATAAACTTGAGGATCGGATAAGTCTTGGACCTGAAATGTTAGCAGAAATGGATGAGAAGATGAAGGTTATTAAGCAAAGGTTAGCAAAAGCTAACAGTCTACAGAAAAGCTATGCAGATGCCAAGAGGGTGCCCCGTAATTTTTCCATAGGTGACAAGGTACTTTTGAAAGTCAAACCTCATAAGAGTTCCATCAAGTTAGGAAAATATTCTAATTTGTCTCCTCGTTATGTAGGCCCCTTTGAAGTCCTTGAGGAAATCAACCATGTAGCTTACCAAATCGCCTTACCACTAGCTCTTTCCAAAATGCATAATGTCTTCCATGTGTCCTATCTTAAAAAGTACATTCTAGGAGATAGTCATGTTATTGATTGGATTGCTTTACATGTAAAGGATCCCAGAGTAATAACTCTCGAGCCCGTAAAGGTGTTGGAGGTGTGTAAGCTTCATTTGCGCAATAGGGATGTCACTCAATGCAAAGTTCATTTCGGGTCAGTACACAGAGGATTCGGCAACATGGGAAGACTATGAGGAAATTCTATGAAATTTTCCAAATATTCTCAAAACTTTTGACAATAATGAATAAAATTTATGTATTTAACCTTTTATATTTAAAATAATACCTTAAGTCATCAGGAACGATGATTCCTAAGGGAGGAGTATGTTACACCCCAATTGTATAGCTACTAAGTTATTAGTACTAGATAAGGAATATGTTTTTGTAAAGACAATTTTATGAATGAATAAGATATGATGCACCTTGTTATCAATATGAGTTTTATACATTAATGATTTTCTCATTCTTATGTTGTTCAATTGATGTTAATCATGGTGAAAATGTGCATTATGAGGTTAATGTGTGATGTTGTTATATCTTGCGAAGTTTATATATACTGCTATTGTTGTGAGCATTTGATTGTCGTGACTTTATGACTATGGATGCAGGTACATGAACCAGTCCTCCAGGCGGAGGGGAACTATCACTTGGGAGAGGGGCTTGGTTGTTTAACTGATAATGTTAATCAGTTGAGCATACATACACATCATGATGGGTATAGAGGAACGAAGTCAGATAAGTTAGTCTTGATAAGTCATCCATAGGCTTTAGGAGTTTGGTTTACTTCTTTGTGCTTTGTGAGTAATGATTGTTTATTGTCAGACTTACTATACTGTGACCCTTGTATGAATGATGTGAAAGATATATGTTTAAGGTTGAGTGGGTATGTATACACATGTATACATTGGGTACATGTATCTATATGAATAAACATATCGATACATATGTATGTTAAGCAGATGGATATGCTCATACACATGTGTCGACATGTATATACACATACATACGTATACACAAGAGTATATACGGTTATACGCATGTATATACGTACACACCCCACCTAATATTTGTGGTAAAAATAATATTTTAATATTATGGTCTAGGAAATTTACATATATATATGTATATATGTATATATCAGTGGAGTAAATATATTTTATGATATATACATAAATACATAAATACATGTGTAGATATATATATTTATATATTTTATAAGGTATAAAAATATATGCATATATTTTAAGTAAGGTAATATATGCATATATATAAATATATATATACATTACGACAGTAATGTCAAAAATATATATATTTATATATTTAAATATATTAATACTTAATAAAAAAACATATGTTATAAAATATATAAATATATATTATTAAATATTTAAGTAAAAATATTTATAAACTCCAAAGTGAAAATATTTATAAATATTTAAAAGAATAAATATTAAACTCAAAAGTGATAAAGTTAAAAGATTCAAATCTTTTAACATGAGCAACTTAATTGAAGTGGACTATTGAAGAACATAGTCGCTAATTTTTGGAGAAAACATAAAGACTTCATAAAGTATCAAACCTTTTTCTTAACATAAGGAAAAAGAAAATATGAATCAAATATTTTGGTGTAAACATTTGAAAATAAACCAAAATAGAGCTGAGAGTTTTTCCCGTGAATGGAAGAAAGCTTCAATGCAGCCAAAAAAAATGGAGGAAAGTTTTGGCGCTAGAGAAGAGGAAATTCCAACTAGTTATGGTGTGTTGTAGTAAGCTAAAACTTGACAAAATCGCAGCAACATGAATCATTCTTTTCCATGTGCCAACCAGGGATGTTTTTCTTGTAGGTGGTGATTTCTAAGTTTTAAGTTGAATTATTCTGATGGTGTTGGCTCCAAGAGGGTCAATTCACTCCTTTTTGAGATGACATAGGGTTTATATGCTTTCTATGTAACATTTGACTGAGTATGGGTGCCTTGTTGTCATTCTACATGCCCACAAAGAAGGAAGTTATTCCAATATTGGACCTATAAATAGTTTCCCAACCATTCATTATTGGATATCCTATCACAATTTGTTTCTTGCGAATTTGAGAACTCCCTTATTCATTATCTTAGCTGTTGTGTTATTCTTTGTTGCTGCATTTTACCATTTTGCTGAGTGTGTGAAAATTAGAAGCTTTTACCAGCCATTGTTAGTTGACTGTGCTAAATCCCTTTTAAAATTTGAGAAGAGTGATTCCAAAACTGAGGTAAATTCTATTAGAGGAGTGCAATTACTGAAGAGAAACTTGAAGAGATCATCACAACTTGAGAAACTTGCAAAGCAGCATCTTCAATTGGAATTTTGGAATTTACTAAAGGAGAGTCAAGAAGAGCAGTGTTGGGAAAAGAGCTTAATATATCAGGCATGATGTCTATTTAATAATTCTTGTTTGAATTGCTGCTCTATTTTATTCTTGGATTTTATGTTTGCAATTAGTTCATAGAGAATCAATAATGTCTTGATAAACTTTCATTGGATTTAAGGGCAAATGTGTGAGGAATTTCATTGTATTTAAAGGGAAAATGAATAAGGAAAACCAATACAATTAAGGGTAAATGCTTAAGGAAATTCAATGCATTTTAATTGTAGAATAAATGACGGATTTAAGGATAAAAGGGTTGTAAAAAGGGGATCAAATGTTTAAGAAGCTTAAGGGTAGCTTTACTTAATTTGCATTATATAAAGAAGGTTTTTTATATGCATTTGATTGAGTTTGCAATTTTGTATGATCTTCGTTAATGGAGAATACGTAGAGTAATTAATATCTACTAGGAATGAAATGATGTCAAAACCAAGTATGGTCTTTAGCTTATGTTATTAGGTTAACTTTGACAAGCTACACTCCTAGGATAAATATTTCTTAAATTAGGAGTTAGGATATAGAAACTTGTTTATTAGCTCATTTCTTAGTAGACTGTTTGAGCTAGGAAGTCTGGGGTAAGTTGAACCCATTGAAGGACATAGCCTATGCATAGAGTAAGGTAGCCCAAAGTAAAATCGGCCCTGAGTAGTGTAAGTGATAGATGACTTACTCAGTCATTTACTGAACTAGAATATTATGGCCATAGTAATGTAATGTACCTATATCCTCTTAGATCGGGAGATGA
>VDFB02086081.1:111559264-111589160 GCA_007258455.2 Sequoia sempervirens
AGAGGTTTAAAGGGTTTAAGGCTTAAGGGTAGAGGGTAGAGGGTTAACGGTAGAGGGGAGAGAGATAGGAGTGAGTGAGAGATAGAGAGAGTGATACTTGAGAGAGGGAGAGGGGGTAGGAGGGAGAGACTTGAGAAAGAGATCCATTCTCAACTTTTCATATTTCTCTTTTAGGATTTGTAGCTTAGAAATCTTCACATTAGCATCACCTTCATACAAGGTCTCTAACTTTTTCCAAATCTCATAAGCAGTCTTCAGATCCATCACATTTGTCATCCCAGTATCAGTCAAAGCACTCAACAATGCTTCCTTATCCCTGATATTATACTCAACATCTCTAATCTTAGCAGAAGTAGTAGGACCATTCTGTGGAATAACATACCTATTACTTTTAATGCTCCAGTAGGGTTCACCAGTGCATCTTAGATGGCACTCCATTCGGGTTTTCCACAAAGAATATTTTTTTCCATCAAATCTAGGACTATCTTTCTTATAATTCGCCATCTCGGATCACCTCAAGCTATTAAACTTCTTCCAACAAACCTGCTCTGATACCAATTGTTGGCAACACAAGGATAGACAACTAAGAGGGGGGGTGAATTAGTTGTCACAGAATTTTAAACTTATTCAACTTTATTAACCGTATTCATAGATTAGATTAATAACCATGAAAGCATGAATGAATCAACACATCAAAAGAACACATAACACCAAGATTTTTATGTAGAAACCCTGTTAGGGGAAAAACCACGATGGAGGTCAATCCACAAGATTATACCCTATTAAAAGTATGAGGAAATATGAATGGGGAATGCACCTGCATTCAGGCACACTACCTAGAGCTCACTACTCAACAACAAAGGAAGACACACTATCTTACATAAAGGTTTTGATTATATCCATCAAATTTTGAATTGAGAAAATAGCATCTGCTAACACATGATTGCAGTTTCGGTTAAGCACATGAACACTTCTTCACTCTTCTTCACACTCTGCTCTACCTTCAAATGATTTAGAACATTATTCACACATGTACACAGAAGCACTCCCTTGCACAAACTCTCCATTTTGAATAAGCAATCGCTCATATATATCCGCAACAAGAAATTACATCACTATAAGTTGGCCACAAAGAAATAATAAAATGAATACAAACTGTGTGTGTGTCGAATGTGGAGAAATCTAAGTTCAACACAAACCTTAATGAAATGGTTTACATTCAAAGTTTGATAAATTAAGCTACTCTATTCATAATACAATCAAACCTTTCAAATACGTATCATTGTCCTCTATTTCTAGGGATTTATTAAACCGTTTGGCCCTCAGATTTCTATGGGCACAATGGTTGTTAAACTAACAACCTAGAAAATGAGATTGGATGCTTAATATGCAAGCTAAGATGATTTTTATGTGCAAATGTGTGCTAGAATGATTAGTGGTATGCTTCTAAATGAAACAAAATGATGGAAAGGATAATGGATACAATGATAAACAAAGGATGATGTTGATGATAAATGAACAAGTGGAGATGAGTGAGATGATATGAAACTAAAATAAACTATTCATGATTATGCATATGCTCAAATGCAACAAAAAATCAAACTAATCTAAAGTGCAACTATGATGTAATGGAGATGATAAAATGCAACTTCGATGTAATTAAGTAATCTAAAATGAGAATGCAAAGTAACACATGATATGAAAACTAATTATAAGACTCCACAAAAGCTCCAAGTTCCTAAGAGAAACCTACATAGTAACTTTGCTTCAAATTTGTATGATAAATGCTAACGCAAGAGGGTGTATTTATAGGGTTTCTCAATCATTTTGTGAGGTGGCACCTATCAATAGTCTAGATTCAAAGGAGAAATAATAGACAATGGAGAAGAAAGGAATGAGGATGTTGTCCCCTTGACCAAATACAACATGCCATGTGTGTGGAGAGAATCCTTTGACCAATTGGAAACATGCCAAAAGGATGGGAGACCCAAGTGTGTGAAACAAAGACCCATGTGCTCCAAATTTGTTGGAAGTGTGGGGGAATAAAACCATGTGCTTTTTCCCATTGGTGGAAGTGTGTGAGGATAATTCTAATTAATAATTAGGATTTATTTATTTCCATGTGACCTTTATGAGGTGGCACAAGAAAATGTAGTAGACATGTGCTCTAATTCTTAATCAGGATTAGGGAAGATTAATTAAATAAAACGTTTAGGGTATTTTTTTTATTTAATTATTTAGAAGAATATGATTTTGGAGAATTAAAAGGAAAGTGAACAATATAAATAAATTAAGACCTTATTTATATTTAGTTGAAGCATTAATCAAATAGGTTGTATTTAATTAACTAAATATGATGACTGTTTTTAGGTGTATACACAAACTGTCGGCCCAAAACAATAAAGATTTTTCATGTGAATCAACCAAGGTTGGTACAAAAAAGTGAAGACCAAAAATAACATCCTCAAACATGAACCACTTCAATTAATTACTCCTTGAAGATCCACAACAGGCTTCAACACCTTGTCATCCAAAAACATGAAAAACATGAACACTCAAGAGAAAATCTTGGATTACAAGCACAATGATCAATGTAGACGTGCAAAATAGATAGAGCATGATCTAGAAACATCCAAAAACATCATGAATCACTAGAGAAGCATCTGCAATAGCTGAACTTACTAAAATCACATGATCTTCATTCAGGCACACAAATTGAAGTAATAGAAAAAAATGTCAAAATACAAATCTTCATAACTTGATCAAATCTTCACGTGGATAAACTAGATATACTCAACAGGAAAACCTTTAGTCCACAACCTCTGAACAACAACGTATTGATTTCACTGACAGACTAAACTTCACTTCACCACTGACATCCTGTAGCACTTTTATTACAATTTTCTCAATATCCTCAACATATACAGCTTATAATGCATTAATGCTAATAGTGTTGACATCAATGACAACCACATATCAGCAACACAACCACAACATCCAACATCTAGATCTCTGGATATGATATAAATCATTGTAATAGATCATTAGGAGGGCAGAAATTTTAGGAAGTAGATTGATATGTAAGATTTCAGCTCAAATTAAGGAGCATATAGGAATATTGTATTTTGAACATGTTGTATCAGGCCTGTGAGTTAAATCTATAAGCCTGGATGTTGCCAGCTGATTGTAATTGAGATTTCTAATAATAAGGATATTTGAATTTGCATTTGCCTCCATATTTTGTGTTGCTTCTATTGTGTAACTCTTGTTGCATGGTCTGGATTGTTCTCTTTGAGGAACCTCCTACTGTGGTTGCACCACCAAAAGTCTCTAGAAAATTTAAGATGGATTAAATGGAAGAATAGGAAATTTGAATGAAAGAAGTAGGAAAAATCATGTTTGATTGGTTTCACTAGGTCTACTAGAATGTGAGATTTGATTCAAAGCCCTAATGAATTTGGAGGCAGGCCATGCATAAGGGTAGATGCCCAATTGGTTTCATTGTTCTACTAGAATGCTGGATTTGATTCAAATCCCTAATATGAATCTATCAATATGGATCCTCACACTTTCATCTTCATTCCTCTAAATATTAAAGAGATCTCAAGTGAGCTCTTGCATTGAAAACATTTCTAAATCTCACAAGAAAACTATCTCTGAGAGCATTCCAATTTGTAATGCTTCCCTCTTCAAGTCACATGAACCATCATGCTACTCGACCTTCCAAAGATGCAACAAAAAGGTGAGTGACTATATTTTCTTCAACAATACTAGAGAAGGCACAAGAAGTAGTAAAGGCATGTAAATGATCTTCGAGGTCATGTCCACTTCCTCCAGTGAACATAGGGAGTTGTTCCCTAGATCCTTTTAGGGGGTGGGGGATAAATTGACAATGTTAGGAGGCAAAAATTGGTTCACCAAGGTCGGGATGATGAAGAGGCCATCAAAATAGATTTCAATTGGTATGTATGGGTTCTTTTTCAAATAGAGTCACCAATCTCGATAAAAGATAATTTTGATTTCAACTAATTTTGTGGTGGCCCTCTTCAGGCTGGTGGTAGATTTTTGTTCTAATTGGGTTGAGGTGGCAAGTTAGGATGGTGGATGATTTCAATTCTTGGGAAACCTTCTACCAAATGTCTTGGAGGGCATTTCATGAGCTCTTATTCTTCTTTAAGTACAAAACTCACCCGCATATATTTTTCAGCACTTCTTTGGTACAGCCATGCAAGTGTATTCAACTGAGAGATGATGTCCTCTTGTTCTGAAGTAACCAAGTCTAATCATAGTTGTAGCATGAGAAATATGCCTTCATGTGGTAACACCATCTTTTCTCATCATATAAAGGCGACTTATAATAGCTCGTGAATTTTTTCTTGATAAACCATAGATTCTACTTTACAAAGATAAAAATTCCTTAATTTGATCCCTAACAAAGTCACCAAAAAACTATTAGTGAACAAATTTGTCCTTTATAAAAAATGAACATAAATGACTCTATAACACCTAAGAAGGACAAAATCAACTCACAACAGTTGGAGAGATTACCATCTAATTGGTAATCTTCCTCTAAATTTTAGTTGAGGGACAACTCCCTCTTCTAATATAATTTTGTATTTTTGAATATATATAAACTCGGGGTATGCTTTTAACTAGAAATCACAAAAGGAAAACTAAAACTTGTTTATAGCCATGAGACAAGCATGAAAGAAAATACTATAAGTTAAAATGCTACTAAAATAAAAGGACTAACAAATAATCAATATCATGACTCATAGATCAAACTATGAACACTTGTTGACTCGACTCAACATAATTCTAGTCATCAAATGAGCTAGATTTCACTGAACATGACAATCTCAAAAGAAAGGTATATCCAAATGTCTATCAAAGCTCACAAAATTTCTCACAAACATTAACATTTAATTCAATTTACTACACACAGACAATAACATCCACATAAAATGAATTGAAACTACAAAATTTGATCCTTTATTAAGATCTATTTTCACTCATGCATCACAGTGCAAGGGGGATCAAAATGTCTGACCCTTACAATACCTTACAACTAAATATTTAAACTCTTACATTTGTAATGGTTAATATTTCTTGGAACAACTTCTTGGCTATTATACACTACCTAGCCAAATAAAGTTGGTTGAAAATTGACTAACCTTGTTAGATTATGACAATTCCCTTCATTAATTGTTGTTTTTAGGGATGGTTATGATTGCATCTTGTTTCCTGCTTGATGGGACATGAGGATGAACCATCACTTAATGTGAATAAATCATGTGACCTTACTTCATGTGAAATTCCCACTACCTTAACTTCTCTATGACTGTTGATATGCCACCTAGATCATTTTGTGCAGTTCTTTAAATGCTAAGGACTACTTGAATCCAATTCACAAGGTCTCCATCATATTGCCTTGCTTTAATTAATTAATTTTAAAGCAATTTATATGTAATTTAGTATTAATTGCTTCAAATAAGCTCCACCAATTTGTCCCTTCTAGTCTAAAAGTCCTATTCACCACTATTCATTCTGCACAATGCTAGTTACATCTTCAAGCATGTCGAGCTCATCGAGTGAAGTAGTCATGAAGAGTGACTTTTTAGTAGTAGAAGGCGTTGAATGTAATGTTGTTCATAGGTTGGTGCTAGATCAACTAAGGGAGGTCTTCCTCATCTGTAGTGATGTGGAGGAAGAAGTCATCTGCAAGGTGATTGGCGAGCACTTCCTGTCACAAGTGCATGTTCACAATGCCAACCTGTTTGAGCACTTTTTATACAATATTTTATATGTACTTCTAGCCTGTTTGGATGGGATTTTTCAGTTGTTGAGCGCCTGGTTCATCCATGATACCTGTAGAGTGTTGAAGATGCTCTAAGAGGGATTTTTATTCACCAATGCATGGGCTTAATTGGTGACACTATTTGTATCTCTTGTGTGTTGCAGAATGAGAGGGTCAACCAAGTTGTTACTCTGATGTGTGTTGGCCTTGAAAGCAGCAACATGGATAATTTCGCTCATTATGTTGAATACAATAAAAATATTTTCTCCACAAATTAAGCGAATGCAAGAGGTGATTGAGGCTATCAGAGTCATCATATTCACCCTCTATGTTTGAAAACCCCTACTATGAAATCAGCTTCTTTTTTTTGGCAATGTAATATGAAGTTTTACTAATACATACATACATACATACATACATACATACATACATACATACATATATATATGTATGTATGTATGTATGTATGTATGTATGTATGTATGTATATATATATGTATGTATATATATATGTATATATATGTATATATATACATACATATACATACATACATACATATATATATATATATATATATATATATATATATATATATATATATATATATATATATATATATATATATATATATATATGTATATGTATATATGTATATATGTATATATATATGTATATGTATATTTATATATATATGTATATATATATGTATATATATGTATATATATGTATATATATATATGTATATATATATATATCTTTTTTTGGATTTTTTATTACTCTGTGTTATGGAGATCTTACCTATTTTACTTACACTATTCATAACTTTTAATTGTATGCTCAAATGCATGGAAAACTACATTTTCCTATAAATAATCTTTTATTTTGCAATTTCATCCTCAATAATGAAACAATTTTAGGCCCCAAATGTATTGGTAAATGTTTCTGGATAAGTTCTAAAAAAGTTTCAAAGTCTGCCACAGTTGTAGAAACCTGCCTTTATGCCACAATAGGGAATAAAATTGTAATTTCAATTTTTCCTATTAGTCTTTATGTAAGGCACTTAAGAAAATAATCACAACTTGATTTATAATTCTAGTGAAGATAAAGAAATTTTGAA
This sequence comes from Sequoia sempervirens, assembly GCA_007258455.2. Classification (NCBI taxonomy): domain Eukaryota; kingdom Viridiplantae; phylum Streptophyta; class Pinopsida; order Cupressales; family Cupressaceae; genus Sequoia; species Sequoia sempervirens. The sequence continues at coordinate 111,566,180 of VDFB02086081.1, forward strand.
AACCCTATCGAGACTGACAAAGGTTTCAAAACTTTACAAAGGTTCACCAAACCTCTGTCATTTTTCCTATTTGATTCTCTTATTTTGATTACAACATGCCTTACAATCTTTTGAGTCTCTCAAATTGACCCGTGAAGTTCCAAAGTGAAGTTCATCAAAAATCATGTAAGTTCGGGAAATGATTCGGGAGCTGACATAGGTTAAAAACTTAGTTAAAGATTGACAAACACACCCCTCTAATTCATAAAGTATTTTGAAGGAAATTCTTTTTAAGGGGGGTAGGGATAAAAATGGTGGCAACATCTGGGTAAGGCATGCTTCTCAAGGAATACAAGATTGTTAGGAAATAACGCATCATAACCAGAATATTAATCTATTTCCTACATAAACCCATGAGAGATAAATATGCATACAAGTAACCATAATGCATAGATCAAATAGACAAACCACAAGATAACAAAAGATATACCCTGGGAAAATCCTTAAGAGGGAAAAACCCAACCTTCAAAAGAATCCATAATCCATCATATTATTCAATAATAAATCAATATAAGAGTTACAATGAATACCTCTGAAGCATTAAGCCTCTCAATGCATCATCATGTGTCCAAGCATGAATCCACACATCCCATGCCATTCCTCACATATGAACTCCTTAGAAAGACTCAATTATGACAACCCACTCACCCAACTAACCTTAACCACTAAAAATGTGCTTGCTTTTATAGATACAAGCTCACACAAATACAACCAAGTGGTAAGATAAAATCATGTGAACAAAAAACCACTAATCCCTTATTTAATATTGGGTACTAAGTTTTTACTTTTTAAATATTCCCCAATATAAAATTATTATCCCATATCTCCCACACATTAAATAATAATATAATGTTACAATACAACATAAAGTGGTTCCCAAATAATTACCTAGTGTCATTAATCACACCACCTAGGTGCATCACAACTAAATAATTATTTAATTATAAAATTATAATATAACATTTTATGAAATGGTGTACAACACCATATCCCAACATTCTCATACTTGTTGTATACATTACATAAGGGATCAATCAATGAAATATGTCATCATAATAGCCATACATGAAACCACATGAATCTCTAGCATGCTCTCATGCTTCATCAAGATACCTGCAATAAAACCAAAGTGACCACCATCTCAAGAAATAAATCCTCTCATCCTCCAATGTGCCACCTATAGAAGAAAAGGAACATGCCAAGGTGAGGATGCACCAATCCAAGAACACAATCATCAAATACAAGTGACCAAACAAGCTATTATCAAGTGTACAAATCCACATGATCAGAAATAAAATCCACAAAGCATGTTAATACATCCAACCATCATACCATGTAGGTATCACTAACATCAATAAACTCATGCCAACAACATATGCAACCCATAAACCGCAATCACAAGCTCCTTATATCAAACATGTCAATGAAGAACATATATATCCAGTAATTCCCACTACATGGGTAATGTCAAAGCACATCAAGTATACCAATCAAAACTATACCAAAGTGTGATAAATAATCAACAATGAAGTACCAAGAATAATAAAAATGATCCACAAATGCAACCCAAATAGCTTTGCATACTCTCTCACAACATTTCGCCACCATCCTCCCAAATCATACGAACATGAACCTCTAGGAAGGAACCATGAAGAAATAAAACCTGTAAATCATAATATGTCCTTCTACCAACACCTCAAAGTGCAATTTTGTGTCAAATATGATCTCCTAACAACCCCATATGAGAAGCCTCAACAACACCCAAAAAAATGTTCAATCTCTTATATCAAACAACATATGAATCATGTAAATGCCAACATGGATGTAAGCCTCTCTTACCAAGAAGATCAAACTTAACGTATCCATTACCAAACCAAGAAATCAGCCCATAAAACATCTCCTAAACTCCTCATCAATGAATGATAACATAAACTCAAAATGCACAAGGAGATAATCATGCCAAATATCCCTCAAAATGAATCCTTCAAAACTAACTATCCATAGCTCAATATCCATATCTATGAAAGATAAAGCATATAAAATCATGCTAAAAAATCCTCAAATGAGTCTCCAAAATTAATCACCATGACTACTCAATCCCATAAGAAATCAAAGCACGAAACATATACACATCTAAAATAAATAATGGGAAAATACCTCTCAAATGATAAACCGTCAAGTAGACCAAGAGTGGGGAATGAGAATGCTCCTCCGGGATAACCAAGCCATCATGACTCACTCCAAGACCAATCTCCTCTATAGTTCCATCATGAACTCATGTCCATATCTAGATGAAGGATCCTTGGTCTTCATGCTAAAACCTCTAAAGAATAACCATCTCAAGCAAATGTCTCTAATCACAAGAGGACTCCAGCCTCACCCACGTCTCCAGGTATCCATGAGCACCTATAATTGATCAATACATGCCAAACTCCAAATGCAACATAGCACAATCATGAAGTAATCAATAAAATTATCATGTACTCAATACAAAGAGAACCAACACAATCAATGTCAAAGCTCCAATCACAAAATCATGAACCTAACATGACAACATGATCTAATCATCTCCTCTTAGGAGATCACATGCAATAATGCATAAACATAATGGTCTCAAGAGAACATGTAACATACCAAACTCTAATCTAGAATCAAGAGTATATCATGACATAATAACAAATACACTCTAAACCAAAAAACCACATCCAATCACATGAAGATAACCATCGCCAATGATGTATCCACATCACTACCAACCACTCCCACTTAATCGTGATACTGGGATACACATGGCATTGTGACAACCATCTCCTCCTTGAAGATCATCCAAGTCTACACACACAACTAAAATGTCAGTAACATCAAGTGAAACCAAGATCTCCAAGCCAATAAGATACATATGACCAGCATAAAACATCAAGAACCAATCCAACACCACCAAGTCATCACTCTCAAAATCTCCCAATGAAAGTGTATAACCAATGAGTGTAACCATGCTATCATGACACTGTGATCGAACCACATGCTACAAGTCCCAACAACCAACTAATTAGGTACTCTCACCATCTGTCCTCTCCTCTCAAAGAAACATACCAATTTACAAATGACCATAGACAAGGCCAACTAACAAAATATGCATCAACACTAAACCAATCTCATAGATATAGAAATTGCACATCCAAGTCATCCCACTACAAATGAATAGGTGGCCAACCCACACACTTGCATAACTCATGATCAAAACAATGAAGCATGCAAACTTATCATCACATTAGTAACCTTGAAACTGAGATATCAAAGAAGATAATCCTATAGACATCAAGACTCAAATACCAAATCAACCATAGATCTAATTTTCCAAACATTTCCACAAATGATTAACCATAGTCAAGGAACCAAATAAGTATTAAGGAGATAAGAACAACCTCCTAACACCAAACCATATCACCACCAAACAACCACATACATGATCATGTCATACCAACACTCAAATGTACCTACATATCCATGACACCATAATCATATCCAATGTTGTACCTACACTCAAATATCACCCATATGAGACTCTAAGTCTCCACTTATGTCAAACCATGTCCTCAAAGCCAAAAACAACTTGTGTACCTATTGCCATCAAACTCCAACTCTAAAAACACCTATAAACCTATACTAGGAAACACCAAACTGATAATCAGTTGTACCATCATAAATATCATATAAAAACATGTACTCCCTGAAGGCTTCACCTCTTGACTCGTTTGGATGCTCACACAATCACACCCAAAATCTCAAGCTCCTACAAGTGATCAAAAATTTACCATACTCATCTTGCACCACAAACTAAAAATATAACTGATCCACTATGTAGTACATTGCTCATGCTCTCCAATGCCTATTTGAAGTCAAAAAACCAATTTTGTATGCAAAAGTTATGAAAAAAACCATGAAATAGAGAACATTTATCTTTCATGTCCTAAAAAATTATCAAAATAGCAAAATCATGCAACCAAATGGCCTATACCACTACGTAGCACTCAAAACCACCATTCCAATGAGTATAACAAGTCAAAAATCTGACATCCAAGGTGAAAGTTATGCTAGTTTTAAAAAAACATCCAATTTAACTATATAGACAACTTTTGGTGGACCTCACTCCAAAAGCAAATCCAACTTAATAATGCAAATAATAAAAAATTTAAATTTTAAAAGTGACAGATTTTTTTAATATTTCAAATTAAAGCCTTAAAAGCAATTCATGGAAGGTGAGGGAGGGTTTACGTGATTCAATTAAAGGTTTCAAATATTAAAGATTTTCCCTTTTAAGACTTTCAACAATTTCATGTTTTTAATAAATCAAATTTTAAAACCTTATAAGCCAATACTTTATTCAAAGGTTTTAATTGGCAATAAGACAAGAAAGCTGGAAATTATGCTGCAAAGAGGCTGACATAGGGGTGGGTATGGGTTTGTGGACCTCATACCCCCCAGCCAATATAATATTTCTTATTTATTTATTTATTTAAACTTTTCAAAAAAAAATTAAAAAGTTGATACAATATTTTTTATTTTTAATATTTATAGGGAATAATATAAATGCTGACATGTTTTTAATTTTTTATTTCCATAGACTGAGATTTGAAGGTCATACAATCGTATAGTCGTATTGGTGAAAAACATTTTTTTCAACTTGGCCAAAATAGGTCAAGTTATATATCATTTTTCATGTCTCAAGCCTCCTGGATCCAATGGTGAGGTCTGTTTTGTTTCAAGAGGTCATCCATAAAATTTTCTCTACAACACCCTCATAGGAAATCTCAACCAAGAAAGCCTTTTGACCCAACATTTCTTACACCCCAAATCTACAAACAACCCATCATAACAACAAACCCAAAACTCTCAAATTGGCAATAAAAACACTTGCAACATGTGTTCCATATCTTGTAATGTCTCAAATCTATCATGCATTTCCATAGATTCAACTTTGCAAAAATCTCTCGAGTAAGGGTTATAACTAAAAATGTGGAAGCTCGTACCTCCCATCAACCATGAAAGCATTGATACCACTTATTAATAAATAATGCATCCTTTAACCTACAATCTTAATCCTCTTCCTACATAACCCCATTAGAGATAAGCATGCATACAAGTTTAACCATAATGCATAGATCAAATAGACAAGCCACAAGATAAAACAAGATATACCCTGGGAAAACCCTCAAGAGGGAAAAACCCAACCTCTAAAAGCATCCATAATCCATCATATTATTCAACAATAAAGCAATACAAGAGTTACAATGAATACTTATGAAGCATCAAACCTCTTAATGCATCCTCATGTGTCCAAGCATGAATCCACACATCCCATACCATGCTTCACATATGCACTCCTCAAAAATACTCAATAATGGCATCCCACTCACCCAGCCAATCTTAACCACTAAACATATGTTTTCTTTTATAGATACAAGCTCAAAAAAATACAACCAAGTGGTAAGATAAAACCATGTGCCACAAAACCATGTGAACATAAAACCACTAGTCCCTTATTTAATATTGGGTACTAGGTTTTCACTTTGTAAATATTCCCCACTATTAAATTATTATCCCATGTCTCTTACACGTTAAATAATGATACAATGTTACAATACAACATAAATTGCTCCCCAAATAATTACATAGTTTGATTAACCACACCACCTAGGTGCATCACAACTAAATAATTATTTAATTACAACATTATGATATAACATTTTATGCAATGGTGTACAACACCATATCCCAACAAAGATATCCTTATACCAAGGAATATTTGCAACTCGCATTCCTTTATAATTGTATCATCTTGTACTTGGTTGACTTGGGTGGCCTCAAGGTTAGATTCATCCATTAACATGGGAAGCCTTTTCCTCTAACAAGCTTAGTAATTTGGATATCTATATTGAACTCATGGATCTTGATAATCCATTTGCACCTTCTCCCAATGACCTCTTCTTGAGTAAATATATCCTTAACTACATAGAATTAGGCACATAAGCTATAATTTTTGCACCTACTAAATAAGATCTAAAATTATTAACTTTAACAAGGGCATAAGCTTATTTTTCCATGATATCATATTTCAGTTCTACAGCCTAAAGGGACTTGTTGAAGAATACAATAGGTTGTTCATAACCCTCATCATTATTTTGTAATGATATGACATCAATAATATGGAATGATGCAAAATAAAATATTTGAAAAGGCTTGGAAAAATCTAGTAATTTGAGTATCAGTGCTTGCTTGATAGCCCTCTTAATGGTTTTGAATGCTTGAACAACCTCATCTCCCCATGTAATTGATTCTTTTTTCTTTAGCACCTTAGAGATGGACTTTGTTGTTTCTACAAAATTGCTAACAAATCTCCTAACAAAGTTGATCTACCCAAAAAATAATTGAATTCCTTTCACTTTTTAGGAATGAGAATATTATCAAAATTTTCCACTCTTTCAAGACCAATTCTAATTCCATGCTTTGAAACTATATGTCCCAACAAATTTTCCTCTATAAATCCAAATGTGCATTTCTTAAGGTTCAATAAAATTCCATATTCAATGGATTTGGAGAATAGTATCTCAAGATGATTACAGTGATCTTCTGCCCTTTTTGAGAAAGTAGTTAAATCATACTAATACACTATCATTATGATGTTAATTAAAAAAACAAATGCTACATCTATGTCTCTTTAAAAAGTAGCTCCAGCATTAGTCAACCCAAAAGCTATTCTAACATAAATGTATGTGCCCCATGGAGTGGTGAAAGTGGTTTTATATTGCTCTAATTCCTTTACTACCACTTGATTATAATATGAAAAACTAGATCCATCATAGATAGTAGTTAACACTCTAAACCTTTTGTAACATAGCTTCCATATTTGGTGATGGATAATTGTCTTTGAGTGAAGACACGTTCAAATTCCTAAAATCTTCACATAACATGATGTCCTTTTGTAACATAGCTTCCATATTTGGTAACGGATAATTGTCTTTGAGTGAAGACACATTTAGATTTAAGGTCATCATATGACCAAGAAAAGACATGCTTATACTTCTTGAGGAGGGAAATATGCATTGCTCTGATTTTGGAATTGATTTTTTTTACCAATGTAAGCCTTCTTAGGTGCATATTTAGACCCCAAATTTACTTCTTCTAGGTCTTTTTCTATGTAGAACTTGGCTTGACATTTACATTTATCATAGTTATCAAAAACTCTATCTAAAGCCACTAGTCCTTTCTAAATCTTATTTGTTTTCAATTGAATTACCTCCTTTAGATCACTCAAATTGAGTCCCAAGTAGTGCATATTGCCTCCTCATGTGACCCATTAAAAGATATGGAAGGTGTAGTAAGAGCACAAATAGAGAATCTACACACTCAACTACAATAAGTTTAGGAGTAGAGGGAGTAAATAAAGATGTAGATCAAATAGCTAAGGGAGACAATCAGTATAAAGTTAGTACACTTGATAGGAATTTTTGTGGAAGGAAATAACGTAGCTCAATAAATCCAAATACCTAGTAGCCTTGTGGAGCCAGAGGCAACACACATAAACACCCAAGGACACATCAAATTCCTACAACACGACAAACAACAATGGAACACTACACTCACATAGCTAAGGTCATTTATAAGCACATCCTTCTCAAGAATTAAAACAACATGTCTTGAGGACACGACATCATTTTAAAAGGGGGAATGATGTTAGTAGGGTACATGGCAGCACCAAAACCTACTGCAAGTTACCACATAGGACTTGCAAAACCTAAGGCCAACATAGGAAGTAACTAAGAGCGACCCTATAAGGGTCACGTCTCTTTAAGATATAATGTATAAATGCATGTATGTAATAGATATAAGAGAAGTAAGAAGATAATGATAAATAGAGAGCAGAGACTAAGACCTACATTTTTAACTGATATATGATAATATATATGGATATATAAGGATTGATCAATATATATGTGTTATGAATGAATGTAATTCTTATTTAAGTTACATATGGAATACATTTAGATATAATTTTCCCTTCCACAATTACTCTTCTCTTGTTGTATCCTCTAGGGTATAAACATACAATATAAGTGATATTTGAGTATAAACAGATTGTAACTCTTATATTACTTTTGCCAACAGGTGCTTTGTTGTTATAACATGTTTTTTGGGTCATTTTTAAAGAGGTTTCTTTTATTGGTGGTGAATGGAGCCTAAACTAGTGTGAGGATTTATCTAGGTTTTCAACCATGTCATATCTAGTTGTAGAAAGGCATTGAATTTGTGAAGCATGTGAAGGATAAATTATATTTGTATTTTGTAGAGGATGTCTCCATACTATTTATATTTATCTAGGTAAATCTTCATTGTTGTTAAGCTTTTTGACATAAATGTAATTAGCACTTGATAATGTGATAACATTATATATATTATAGGTATTTTAATAACCATCTTTTTGTTACTTATGGATTCATGTAATTATCTTTGGGTTACTAAGTATACTATATTTGTAATGCTTATAATTTTGTGGCATATGTTCCTAGACTGACTCTTCTATGTTTCTTTCATTGTTTCCTTTCCTATTATTTTTTACTTTGTATCCCAATGGATAAGCATCAGTCTCTAGTCCACTTGACCAATATCAAATTATTCAAACAAACAAGACATTAATCAATAGTGTAGGAGTAAGGCCTTACATTCATGACCTCATGATATAACCAAGGATCTATCTTCAATTATCCTTGAACAAATTCATTTTGTATGGGTTATGATTACACAACATTATAAGCTATATAGGGGTTTTGAGCCAGTCAATTGTTCTTGATTTAGTGATAGTCTTTGGGACCAAGACATCAAGTTGGGTTTGTGTCTTAGTATTTTTTTATTGTTTATTTTATGTGATTTTTAAATACTTGTTAAGGTATACCCCTAGTAATACCCTCCCAATTCTAAGCTCAACTCAAATCGTAGGAGATATAACCCACACTCATAGAGTTTTCCTTCAACTCCATGATTTATTTTGATTTGATTTCACTTGCATGATGACATCTATGTTCTTGTGAGTGAGATTTGGTTCTAGGAAATAGAGCAAAATTTTTGGGACCCAACAATGTTGATACCCCCTTATTTCTTGCAAGGTGTTCAACAAGTGAAATAATGTTTGGAAAAGGTGTCTCAACCTTACATATATAAAAGGTTACTAGTTATAGTAGATTTATATTTGAGCACACATAGGTCCAATTTTTTCCTAAAGATAAATAATTACAAAATAAACATGGTAGTAAATTTTTTATCCATGATCATGTCTACATTTCATGATATTAAATTTTCTATTTTTTAAAAAATTTAAATTCAAGTTTGAGGTACTTAGAGGCCATTTTGGGCTTGAAAGTGGTTGTAACTAGAAAAGAATGTTATAGCTTGATCTAGAGAACTTCACAATATTTCTAATGGTTCAAAAAAATTGTCTATTATTCTCCTAGATCAAAAGTTATAGCTTCCAAAAGTTGGATGTCTCAAATTGAAAAATGTGAAAAAAATTTGGATACGAAAAAGAGTTGTAAGAAAGAGTTATACATGCTAGTGTGTTTTTTGACAAATCATAGGACATCTTTAATTATAAATCATTTGGGAACCACTTTTATTATGGTTTATCTCATGATTTTGTAAATATATTTCAATAGTTTCATATATCAAGTAGATCTTCTATATATTAGGTTCTTGAGATGGATATTGGGTGTGAGAGGCTTATAGATGTTGAGTTGCCTCCAAATCTCTAGTTGGTGATACCCCTATGAAATCTTGCTCTACAATTATGTTGTAATCTTGTTGATTTTTTAATAATATATTGGGCATATTTTGGATTATGAGGATTTTCTTGCAAAAGGGATTTTCCCACATAAATCATTGTTTTGTGGTATGAATGGTATTTATGTTTATTTCTATTTAGATTATATAACTATTGTAAAGATAAAAAATTAATATAACCCTCCTCTCAAGATTAGTGTAGGAAGTTGTTTTGCTACCTTAGCTTCCTTACACTTTTGACCACCTTTTTGTCCCTCATTTTCATATACTTATACAAAATGAAAAAAATATGAGTAAAAAATATGAAAATTTTCCCTAATTACCTCGCCTTTGATGTGGTATTGCTAAATAAATTGGGCTAGTATTGAATTTTGTAAAAATATGATTATATTTTTCTTATAAAACACATTCTCCTCCTCCCCCAATCATAGTTGTGAATAGGAAACAATATTTTTTCCTTTCTATATTTATAAAATATAATCAAGTTTTGTAAAAAATAAAATATCTTGATACTTACCAAGCCATAACACAGTCACATTGTTGCTATTTTTTAATAATGTGATCACATAATTATAAACAAAATCAATAATTTGGCTATTTCTTGTCCTTCAATTCAATAAACTTTCCTTTGCATATTTACTTACAGACATATTGAGCACAAATAGAATCTCTTAGAGAAAAGAGGCCATGTGCCTTGCATCTTGTACTTGATTTTTTTATGGTTCTTATTATGTTGCAATTTTTAATGTGAAGTGGGAGAATGTTAGGATAATGTGATATTTAATTGCACTATTATTGTGCTAATGTTGGATCTCCAAACATCTTATAATAGGTACTTGAACAACCATATAGGTGGTTGATAAATGTTAATATGTAATGATTCTCTGTGTAGCTTATAATATTGGTTGTAGTGGCATTAAGGGAGGTGGAACATGATAGTGGTTGTTGCAAGTTGACTTGACTTCATTTACACCACTTTCCTATTTCTAAGTGGTAGGTTAAAGAGTAGAAAATATTTGCATGTTCGGTGAGATCCACAAAGTGTAGTGGATTGCAAAATGAAGCACTACTTTTGGGGATTTGTTTCCACTCTTCACATGGGTCAAAGATGCTTTGTAGTTATGTTTTCTATTGATGGATACATTATTTTATCATATGAGGCCATTAGATTTTTTCCATTCAATGGTTTTGGGTAGATATGGTGTTAGAAATCCAATTGTGGTTTCCTCTCAACTCTATTCTATAAATAGTATGAATTGGATATATATTTTATTGATCATTTGTAGTTACGTCAATATTCCTAAAATGCTAAAAAAATAAAGGGAGAAGTTTGTTGACTATGTACTTTTGACTCAAAGATTAATACAAAAATTGTGATCTCTTTGATGAGGAAGTATATTTTTCTCAAAAGACTTTCTCTATGTACATACAATGTCATGTGTCCATTTATTATGGTTTGTTGATTTCTTATTCATTGATTTATACTTCCACTCATCTAATTTATAGTTAATCAAATAATGCAGAAAGAAAGAATCTCATATTTGCATTTACTTTATTACCAAGATTTCATCTATAGTAGTCTACCTTTTTTTATAACATTCAACATGGAATGAGATTGATCTTGTACACTATGAGATTGATGTCAAATAGAAAGGTGCAAATATCAAGACAAGAAATGGATGTATGTGTTTAAGTGCATGCATGGGTATAATAAAGGGCTAAAGTATGTGAATCTAGATGGATATGGATAAAGATAGAAATGGATGTATGGGCCTAAGTGTGAATGAAGAGATGTGATGGATTAAGTAATGGGCCCAAATTTACACAAGAATGTGCCATTTATCAATATAAAATTGTAGTAGGCCATCAAATCAAAATGAACTCCAAAAAATAGAGATTTCACGTGTATGCAAATTTATATGATATTATATAAGATATGCTTATTAAAAATCTATTTTCATATTGTCAAAAATAAATATTCTTGTATTATGAATGTCCTAATCAAACTTTGTTTATTCAATATTTATATTATTAAAAAAAAACATTGGAATTACAAAAATAACAACAATGCATATATAATAATAAATAAAAATTCAAACTAGTTAATATATAAAAATGGTTTTGTCACACATAATTTTGTTTCATGATGCTAAAATCTAAAATTTAATAATAATCAAGTTGGTGACAATAAATGAGTGCGAACACATTTTAAATTCCCATGGAATATGTGCATTGAAACTGGTAGTTGTGGTGGGCCATCCATGGTGGGAGGTAAAGGACATCTCTAAAGAATTTGAGCGGTCAGGATTTTGACAGCGCATTAACCTCAAAGGATTCATAAAATACTCACTTCTATATTATATATTTTAACATTTAAAATTCAATATAAAAAGATCAAGAATACTAAATTGTTTTGAATTTTTTAAAATTATGGTTGTGGACACTAGATAATATATGTACTCAATCTCTAAGATTTGTGTCCAAGATTCGTACAACCTTACAAACACATAATCCAAAATTTATATAGTTTTAAAATATAGATACAATATTACAACTATTATAAAATAGTTTATAATGTTATAAAACTAAGTCAAAATATATTTGTTTGATGGTGAAAATTGCATGTTCATCCCCTTTGCCCACTTCCAATAAAATGTTCTTTTTATATAACAAAGGAGTCTATTGCTTACATATTTTTATAAATAAAAAATTATTTTTTGATTTTTGATTTGTCATTATAGATTAGATTTGTCGATGTAAAGTTGATTTTTTCATGTTTTTAGATTATTTATATTAGAGTATCTTTTATGCAATAAGTTATATATTACATTTAATTCTTGTCATTGACTAGTTTATGTGTTGAATTGAGATAAAGATTGTGAAAATTAAATAGCTTTTGTTAAGTAATATAATAAAATTGGAATGTCGAATTGAGAACTTAATTAACTCTAAATTAAAATTGGCATAGCATACTTTTTGGATCCATAATATGCTTGACCACATTACAACTAATTCCTATTAATTATTCGACAAACAAAATTGTACTTGAAATGGAGGTTAGAAGCTACTAGCTACATAAATAGTGTCATTTTAGAGTAATTGTGTAACTAGATTTATTACTTTTCATGTTTAGACAAAAGTGATGGTATGAGATTACATAATAACACACTACTATAATAAATGTAACTCATTAATCCTAGACAACTTTAATTAATTATTAGACAAACAAAATTGTACTTGAAATGGAGGTTAAAAGCTACTAGTTACATAAATAGTGTCGTTTTAGAGTAATTGTGTAACTAGATTTATTACTAGTCATTTTTAGACAAAAGTGATGGTATGAGATTACATAATAACACACTACTATAATAAATGTGACTCATTAATCCTACACAACTTTAATTAATGCTAGTGATTGTGAATCAATAATTGTAAACAACTTGAGTTATTGTTAGTCATTTTTCTTAGAAGCAATGCTATAAGATTAAATCTAGGTATTTAATGTATTTATAAAATCAATCATTATTATTATATAATTAAATAGTTTTATTTATATTTAATATACAAAATTTATATGGTGAGGAATAAAAAATATTCCATACTAAACAAACTAAAATGTGAGATAATTTCTTTGGTTATGTATTAACATGAGAAATTTCATATTATAATTCTAAAAGATTAATTTTGTTATTTGTTAGAAAATATATATTGTGATTGTTTGTGTAACTTGACCTTGCCTCTTGAGATGTTATTTGTTCTTACTTTGTATTACTTTGCAGATCATGTAGTTGACCTCATAACACTGGAACATCATGAAACTCTTTGGATTTTATAGATATGACTTTTCAATGGTCTATTGTAGTAGGTTTTAAATTTATTAGACACCCAAAATGACCTAGTAGTAACATTCTCTCACTTGATATTTATATTACAAGAGAATAAAAATATAAAATAAAAGGAATTAAGTACTAGGAAGGCAAAGCCCACAACCATCCTACACCAATTTTTTTTTATTTTGCTCAATATCTTATTACATCAATTAACAATATCTTACAAAGTGTCAACCTTCTCTATCTAGACCTTGTTCTCCCCAACCATCTCATGAACAAATTTGTATTGCATACAAATATGTTGTGTATGACCATGGTACATTTTATTCTATTCTAAACAAATAACAATTTGATGATCACAACTAATCCTAGTATCTTGTCATCAATTCCAATTGATAAATACAACCTCTATAACCATATTTCTTATTTACAAGAATTTATTATATCCATGACTACTTCTATATTAGAAAGAGAACCATTATTTTTCTCTTTCTCATCTAGCTAATTGCATCTCTAAGAAAAGTAAACATATCTAGGACTGATTAGCCTTTTACTATCTAAATGGCTAACCCAACATGAGAATGTTCATGTAAATGGGGGACCAAAAAAAGGGTCAAAAGTGGGAATTTTCTTTCTAAAATTAGTAAAAATAAACTTAGATGAGAAATTGAAGATAACCGGCTCAAAATTTGAAGATATGACATGAACAAGATTCGTAATGCTCAAAATTTTATCTCTAAACTACTATTTTTCTTAAGTGGTGGAGATTAAAAGGTTAAAATAGGGAAAGCACACAAAGCAATTTTGTTTTTGTCAAAAACTATAACATAGAATTCAATGCACTCATAAAATTTTGACTTTTTAAAAGTATTTCACAATTTACTTCACTAAAAAATTATCTAAAATCATTTAGTTATTCTTGATTTTCTTACTATTTTTTTAATGAATAAATGGTTTTTCATTAATTTTTAAAGAAGACACATACTAAAAATTCAAAACTTTAGTGTGCTCTTCCATTTTTTTTGTAAGTTTTTTTTAGACTACATGACTCTTTCCACGTGACCGATGTCGTTGGCGCAACACGCCCTCTGGTACCGTGGGGACAAAGGGGAGTCTAGCCCTCATGACCTCTTTCCTACAACATGATGCTTTAGCCAATTGAGCTAGGCCCTTCGCCCCAAATTTTTTGTAAGTTATTTGAAAGTCAATTTTTATTGTTTTGAATATGTATATAAGCTCCAAATTTTTTGTAAGTGACTTGAAAGTCAATTTTTTTTTTGACTATGTATTTAATAGTCTAGATTGTAAAAAATAATTCAAATTTGGATGAATGAATAAAAAATGACACCAAAAATGGATTGATCCCATAGTGTGATGATTAAGTGGTGGTGTTGTACCCGTGGCCACTAGGTTTCAAGTCTCCAGACTTGACCCTATTGTTTATGTGGGCGCTCATGCCTCGTACGCCAAGCATTAAGACTTGAGGCCTCTTCCCTTGTTGGGCTAGTGTGCTCGCAGGCCTTATGCCCTCGTTGGGCTAGTGTGCTTGTGAGCCTTGTGCCCTTGTTAGGTTGTTATGCTTATGAGAGAGGTTGTCATTCCATCACATGGCTTGCTCTTGCATTCATGTCAGGGATGAGGTCCCTCATTCGTGGCCTCACTAGTTCATAACTCCAGTCATAAAAAAGTGTGCACCAATAAAAAAATGACACAAAAAATATTATACATATGTTTTCAACAAAAATGGAAGACACTAGAAAAAGGATTTTAAGATCAAAGCCTTAACATATTCAAAATATATAAAAAATTACATGTTTAAAAAGGTAAGGGAGAGTTTGATGTTATTATATCATTTTTTTATCTATAAACATAAAAAATATGCAAACCTAATCAAGAACATGCTTGAAATTTAGTTGTTTTATCTCATGCACTATCCCTTGAATGTAACGAAGTTCTACTCTCTCTCTTAGTCAACTAATATTGATTAGATCCACTTCTCTAATCAATTAATTTGGTTAGCTAATTGTTAGTATTAGTTAACACTTCAATCAATTTTTCATGCAACCAGTTAACTGAATTCATATAGTCAGTTGTAATCAATTAACTAGGCAATCAATTCCTCTCAACCATTCTCATCCATCGGTCTTGATCTAGCACCTCTTAATCTAGATCGTTCATTCGAATCAACCATTTCTATAAAAGCAAGTCCTCGCATCAATTGATGGCTAACTACAAACTTTGGAGAGCTTTTGTGACTTTATAATCTACACACACTTGAGCTTTTGTCAATATAAGTGCATCAAATTCTGAGAGCATAGCATAACAAAACAGTACAATGGAGGTAATTCAAGACAACATGGGTGAGGTAAAAGCTTTATTCATCTGAATTCATGTTGATTGTTCTTTATTGAATAATTTGGGAATTACATTATAGTATTGAATTGCAGTAAATTAGTGGTCGATTGCTTTAACTCATTACTTCTATAATGAATTTTGTCTTGATTTTTGATTTATAATTTATACACCAAAGGGGATCATAAAAATCATTGGAGAACATTATTATAGAGCATTCAAGATACATCTATGGTAAAATTATCATCCATCATATTAGGAATCCTTGTATTTTTTTTTGTCTTCAATCACTATTTCAAAGCATTTGAAAATTGATCCACTTGGGGGCCTAACCAAATTAGAATAAATCCTTGCCTAGTAAGTTCCCAAATGACTTATGTTGACACCACTTGACTTCAAGAATAAGTGCAACAATCCAACACAAACCTTCAACAATCATCAACTTGATGTCAATTCATTTTTGTACTCATCGAATTTCAACTCTATGCATAAGATTAGTTTCATAGGTGTTGATCTAAACTAGAGTGAAGTATTGTTAATTAATAGATTTTTATTATTCCTGTATACAAGGCTCTAACTTTAAAAACATTAGAGAATCAATTCCTAGCATTTTTTTTGGGAGTATATTACTCCATCTATATTTTAAGATAATAATCATATTTAATTATTTTAATTAAATATAAATTTAATTTTCCATTTATTATTCCACTCCTAACTCTTTATCTTAAGATTTTATTATTATTTAATTAATTTCCCTAGGATATTTATGTGAGAGGTATTATTTCTCCTCAAAAATTCTAAGGAAATAAATTCTTCTAATACAAATGCTTGGGGTAAATGTTAATGAAATGTAAGCAAATAACCTAAACTAATCAATTGCCTTTTAATCTAGTAGTAAATTTTTTTAGTTAGGAACAATAATGTGTCTTAAATATGATTTTTATGGAATAATATAAATTTGGAATAGGTTATACAAAATTTTAATTTTAATGAAAATAACAAGAAGATAAGAATAAGAGAGGTGACATAGAATATACCCTAGGAAATGCTTCTATGAAAACCCATCATCAAAAGGAGATCTAGCACTATATTAATCTTAGACCAAGATGGAAAATACAATACATTGATCCAAACATTTAATGTAGTGGCACACTCAAGGCATACAAGTATCCCAACCATAATCCTACAACTTGGACTATTAAAACTTCTCATCCA
Organism: Sequoia sempervirens; assembly: GCA_007258455.2. NCBI lineage: Eukaryota > Viridiplantae > Streptophyta > Pinopsida > Cupressales > Cupressaceae > Sequoia > Sequoia sempervirens. The sequence continues at coordinate 111,583,447 of VDFB02086081.1, forward strand.
AGCCTTCAATTTATAGAATTTGGGCTTGCGTAAAACCACCTAATGATATTCAAAACTAGGAAAGGGTCCAAAAGACACATGTCTCAATGCTCAACATGTAGAAGGGGTTGCATGCAAGGGGGATCCAACACACCAAGGGTGCCAAATATATAAAGATTCTAAAGACCCAATTGCAACCATTCACATTTCTAAAATGGGGTGCCATTTTCAAGGAGGCCAACCAACTTTGTAACTCCTATTATAATTCTCTCACAATGTCATACCAAGTGTCCAAAGTAATTTTATATTTCCTAAAATAAATCATTATACATGCAACATTAGAATAAAACTATGTCTAACTAGTATCCCAGTATTTCAATAATATCCATACAACCTTCCTATGATGTGTACTTTTTGTACATAGCATAAACATGTTAATAGATAGAAAATGATTAAGGTACCTTTTTTTAATTTGTGGTGATGGGATATTTTGCTAAAAAATACTCTTTATAATCCAATTTGAAATTTTTAATCACCAACAAATGTCTTGGACTCTAATCAAGTTCAATTTGACAACTACAATTTTGATCCAATATATGCAATTATGATATTTTTCTATGGAAATTACCTCTACATTTTTTCCTTTTATAATTATGTTCAACTTTATTATTTCAACTTGGTGATGTCAAGACAAAACTAGATTTTTTTCTACTTGTGATGAGAGGTGTCTAACCTCCCTCTCTTGCTTGATTCAAACCTAATTGTCAAATCAATATTTATTTGGCTTTTATGTGATAAGTAAGACTTTGGAGGCTTTTACTTGATATTTTGGAGGCTTTTACCATTAAACGGTAGTTGGTTTACCATTAAACAACAATTGAAATCCAACGACTTAGTGGTTTGTTCACGCAAAACTTGTTTCAGACTCAAATCTCACATTATATGTAGCCTATCAACTAATAGTGATTAAGAAATATTTTTAAAACAATAAATCTAGACATTTTAAAACAATGACATATGAAATTACACTAAATATTTCAATCTACTCAAAATTAATTTACTTAAGCAATTAAATAATTATCCTCAAAGTTAAATCAGTCAATCCAAAACAAATTGGATGCCATAGAAATACAATCATTTTATTTTATTTAATAAAAAGCTGGACATAATCATTGATAGAATTCATAGCGAAAAAAAATGTATAGCAACCAACCATGCACTTAGCCATTCTTAAATCTCTTCAAAGCAAAAAGGTCTATATAAAAATGGATGAAATGACAGCACTTCAAATGCCATGGCTGATATTGGAAGAAATTGTAATAATGCTTTTACTGCTCATATATATTGTTTGCAGCACTTAATATGGTGTGGTTAATATTGGAAGAATTTGCAATCATTTGGCCTTTCATCTTCAATAACTGCAACTCACACATCTACTCAAACGCGATTCCTTCTACCATGAAATGGACAGAAAGTTAATATAGTTATAAGTGATAACATTATAAATTAAAAGTCAAGATAAAGAAGATATTATAATCATAGCTTTGAATGGAATATATTGGGATATAGACACTAGGAAAGAAGGAGACGACAATTTTTGTTTTTTTTAATATTATTGTCATTTTTAAATGTATGGTGAACGTCAAAATTGCCGTCAGTTGTCATAGAAAAATGATAATTTAGGTGACTGAGGGAAGTGATATGATGGCATGCGCATGCTCCCATGTCATGTCATATGTCAGAATTCCTAGTAAAATCGTGTTTGCTAGAAAGCGTTGGGAAGAACAATTGCCGGTCAGCTGAAATGTCACCGTCACTCACCTCTGCCTCAAAACAAAGTCTGGAATTTTTTGTTAAACTTGGGTGTAAATATCTTTCGAACTTAGGAATCTAGGAGTTCTAAAACCATATATATATATATATATAAACAATTCACCGTCAACAATTCGCCATGAGAAAATTCATCGTCATGACAAGTTCACCTCAAGGAAAATTCACCACCAACAATTCACAACCATGAAAAATTAATCACGAAGTATGCGATTAATTTTTCATGGCAATGAATTGTTGGTGGTGAATTTTCCTTTAGGTGAATTTGTTATGGTGGTGAATTTTCCCATGGTGAATTTTTTGTTGCAAGTATGAAGGTGTTGTCATTGATGTCATGGAAGTTGGTCATTGGCCATATGTGTTGAGGATATTGAGAAAATTGTAATAAAGAAAGTTTGTAGATTGTACATGCATAGTTGAAATGTTAAAGAAGTGTTGTGAGTACATGGAGTTATCCTTATGTTGCTATGTCTGGAGATGTGTTAGAGTGAAGTAGTGTGCTCTAATGATGTCTCTGGTACTTGGGTTCCAAGTGTTTTTGAGAAAATTTGATAAATAGATAAAGCAGTGTCATGCAGGTATTCAGTGTATGCTTCGGGATGTGTTCTGTGTTGCTTCTATGCTTATGCGCTTCTGACATATTGTTCATGATTGTTGGTAGTTGTTATATCTAGAATTTGGATTTCTAGATCGTCATACAGTGCGAGATATTTTCATCAGTATGTGAATAGTGTATTTCGGTGTGTCTGGCTGTGGTTTGGGAGAAATGTAGTTGCTCCAAATTTCTTCAAATTTTGGTCTCAAGACGTGTGGTTTTGAGAATAAGCATTAGGTCGTGTTCAAGTGAATTTTGTTTTCTAAAAAGATTGGATTGTATTAATGATGTGTGTGCTTAATTGTTTTATGTGCTTTACAAGGTGTTGGTTGACCTTGTGTTAAACACTACTTGCAGAATTTATGGAAGCGTGGTGAGGTGTCTTAGGACTTATTTAGGTCCTCATTAAGTATGTGTATGGATCACCCTCATTCTAATTCCATCGTAGAATATTTTGGTACCGACCTAATTTGAATTTGTAAATACAAATGGTGTGTGGCCAACTTTGGATGGGTTTCAAGGTTGAACACGATATAAGTACAAGTTGAGATGTTGGTGAAAAAAAAGATAGATGCAAGATAGATGCAAGATAGATGTGAGATAGTGTGTTTGGTGTGAATTCAAGTAGATCAATGCAAATTTCAAGTGTTGTGTTCTTGAAGGCAGTGAGCTAAAGGTGTACTCTGTCTTTCAAGCATGTCTGCAAGTATGTAAGCGAATTATGGTGGAATCTATGTTGCATTGAGATAGTTTTCTCTCTGTAACACTCCTCTTATATCTTCTTTGTGATTTTGTGGCAGTGATCCCTCATTGGACAGTGAGTCTTGTCTTGGAAGTGACTCTTTCTAGCAATGACTATTTTGTATTTAGTTTTGGAATTCTTTATATTGTGAGCTAATCCTCACCATGGTTTTTCCCTCATTAGGTTTTCCACATAAATCTGGTGTTATTATGTGCATGGTTTCATTACTTTTAGTTTTTGTTTATGCACTTAATGATTTAAAACATTGGCAAAGTAAGGGTTTTATGAATGCTTATTGATCTAACTTTTGGTGAAGAGTTTTAAAGGTTAAAATTGCTACAACTGATTCACCCCCCTCTCAGTTGTCTTGCTCAACAATTGGTATCAAAGCAAGGTTCCTTGGTGAAGAGCTTAATTGCTTATGGAAGGTCTGGGATGGGGAGCAAGATCACTATTAAGTGTCCTAGGTTTGATGGGACTGACTATGCATTCTGAAAAAATGAAGAGGGAAGGATATCTGACATATTGTGGATATGAGATTGAGAAGTCTATTCAAAACTAGTATGTTGCTCTGGTGAATAGACCAAGTATTGTTGATGAGATCAAAGCACATGAAATCAACAATAAGGCAAGGTTCATTATTGTTAATAGTCTTTCACATTCTAAAATAGTTAAAGTTATGAATTTGAAGACTACTAAAGAGGTCTAGGACAAGCTGGAAAGGATGTATGAAGGAGATGAAAAGGTTAAACAAGCAAAGTTACATAACTTGGAGGCACAATTGGAGATCTTGTGAATGGGTGAAGATGAGAACATCAAATCCTACATACATAGAGTAGATGAGCTGGTAGGTGGAATGAGAGGACTTGGTGCACAAATAGATGAATCCAGGATAGTGAAGAAGGTACTCAGAACTCTCCCTAATATATATAGTGAAAAGGTATCTGCTATAGAGGAAATTGTAGATTATAATACTTATACTAAAGATTAGTTGATTGGTACTCTAACTTCTTTTGAAATGAGAAAGCTTGGGTTGAAAAATAGAACAAAGGCAGAAACTACATTCAAGGCTGCAAAGGTGGAGATCTGGATGAAGAAAATCTTGATGAAGTGGAAGCAAATTTTGTAAGAAGAATGAAAAAGGGCTCCAATAAGTACCAAGGTAAATTACCATACAAATTTTTTAGTTGTGGAGGAATAGGTCATTATGCTTCAAGATGTCCTAAAAGAGCTGAAAGAAACAAGCATAGACAAGATAAAGAAAATAAAGGAAAGATGATCAAAAGAGCATATTATGTCAATGAAGATGCTAGCATTTCTAACGATGAGTCATATTTTGGAGATTTTGATGATAATGAATGCTTGTTCCTAGCTTTAAAAGATGAATTTACTACTGCTAACACTAAAAGATGTGTGAAGGAAAGTGCTCTAGAGAAAGTTGAAGGTACTGTGGTCTCTGCTCTTCATACGAAGGAGGAAAATAACTACTAGGGCATTGATAGTGAATGCTCAAATCACATGACCGGTGACAAAAATAAATTTGTTAAACTTGAGAAATATGATGGAGGCTTAGTTAAGTTTGGAGATGATTCTGGTGCTAAGATCTGTGGGATAGGTTCAATCAACTTTGATGGCAAGCATAATACTAATGGTGTCTACTATGTTAAGGGTTTGAGACATAATCTCTTGAGTGTTGGACAAATGTGTAAAACGGAATATAATCTTGTGTTTAAGGATAAAAATGTGAAATCAAGAAAGGCTCTGGAACTATAATTGTTGTTGGTAAGAAGACTAAAGGAAACATCTATCAACTTAAAGGTGTTGATGGAAATTGCTTTATGTCTCAGATTAATGACAATTGACTATGGCACCAAAGGATGTGTCATATGAACTTTGATAACATGGTGAGAATTAGTGCAGTACAAAATGTGAGAGATTTACCAAGAATTGCAAAGCCTGTTAATGTAGTCTAGAAGGACTATCAGTTTGGAAAGCAAGCTTGAAACAACTTTAGGTCAAAGGAACAATCTACTACCAGACTAGTGGAATTGATTCATATTGTGGTCCTACAAGGGTGAGAAGTCTACAATAATTAGAGTCCAAGCAAGAAAACTTGGAAATGTTAGCCAAAGCGACAAAGATCCCTTCCACCTTAGGGGATACTCATCTTAATGAGTCTAAATTTGATAAGGTCAACTTGTTGTGCCTCAAGTACATTAAGAAAACAATAAGCATGTTGGCTAATAAGTTTAGCATTAATATTATTGGGCTTTCCATTTAGAATTTAAATGGACTTGTGTTTATGTAACATGCTAGTTAATGTGGACTAACATTTTTTAATTATTTTTAATATAATTTTAGATCACAATACTTTATGAATAGAAAATATCATAAACATATTATGTAACCATAACTTTAGTATATATATTAAAAAATGTTTTGGGATAAATATTAACATTTATAAAGCTTCTCCCCTTTATTATTTAATATTATATTCAATAGATTAGCTTTGGCTAAGTGTTTATATGTTATTCTAAGTGTTTTTTTTTTTAAATAATGGGGTTGCTA
>VDFB02086081.1:111589260-111690836 GCA_007258455.2 Sequoia sempervirens
TTTAATTAAGGGAAGACTTAGACAATTAATGACGTATTTAATAAATAAATAAAATTTATTTATTTAATAATCATGAAGAATGAAAGGACATGAATTAATTAAATAATTATGAATTATTTAATCAAGAGTTGAATGTGGACCAAGGACATAATTAAATGTCACAATTATGTTAGGACGAAAGTGGTAAAAATGAAGCTTGCAGGCCTAGGTCATTTTTTATGTGTCTATATTTTGCCCCTCTTTGTAATAATGTTGCTTGTCGTGTTATGACAAAGAAAATAAGTTAAACATATGCCCCAATAACTGAGGGTAATTTTCTAAGGTTTAGATTAGGTCAATCAATTCAATGTAAAAGACAAAAACCCAAAGACCTATCGAGTAGAAAGGAATTTAAACAATTAAACAGTTATACCTGTAAATCGAGTTCTCCATGATTACCTCCATAGTACCTTCTTACTTGCTGGATCCTTCGACGCTGGTGTGACTCCTACTACCACTGACACTGCTTGATGTATGGCCATTGCCTATCCTCGACTGTGACCAAGACAAAGTAGGATCCCATCACTCTGGTGGCACTACCTACTCGTACAATGTCCGATACAGCCCCAATCTCATGCTCACTATGGCCAACTCGTGAGCCATGTCCCCTATAGGCCTTGTGCATAATGCTGCGAACTAAGTGCACCATTGAGCCAAATCCTGCTGATGGATCACTGCCTGATCCCACTCTACCCAGACTACCTCTAACTCTAACTGTAGGGCCCTGACCTATGCTATGCTCTCATCTAATCTCCACTGTAAATTAGCCACCATCTGATCTATCACAACATCCTAAGGCAATGCTAAACTAGAGGGTATCTTCTCCTCTCCCTCCACCATCTGCCATCTAAGGAGTCTCTCGGCCTCATCCATGGCATCGTCCTCGTCATCATCATCCTCTGCCACCTCCTCCTCCTATCCCCCCACATCCACCTCCTCCTGCCCCTCCACATCCACCTCCTCCTGCCCCTCCACATCCACCTCCTCCTGCCCCTCCACATCCACCTCCTCCTCCTTAGAGATGTTTTCTGCTATTTTATAGGTACAAGTATGGAGCGAGGCAACTGCCTTTTAAAAAAAAAATCATGACGCATCTGATGCGTCAAGACGTATTCGCCAACAGAAAAGCCGCAATCTCTCTGTCGTGATGCAGTCGACATAAGGAAAGCCACATTTGAAATATCAAGATGCATTTGATACATAGAGTGACGTAATCACTCTGTCATGACACATTCGATTGGTAATATTTTCTATTTATTTACATTTAGTTTTTTTTTTCCTTTTGTAGTTTTCTGTGTTTCTTTTTAACCTAGTTATTTCTTGCATGTTGCCTAGCATGAGGTTTTCTTTTACTAATCAAGGTTTGCAGCTTGTTGGTGGTTACTATTTGTGGGTTGAAGAAAAACACTACAACTACTAACATATTGTCTTGTAGGTTCGATTGTCAAAGGCTAGATAGTAAAACAATGTGCTTGCATTTTCAGTAGTGTAACTCACATTTTATTTTTGGTGCAATTAAAATGAACCTCTGTTTTCTATGTATGAATGTGTTTGTAAAATGATAGGGGAGTATGCTCTCGCCTTGTGAAAAATCGGTGATCAAAAACCCAGACTCGTTTTTATCTGTTCTTACCTGACGATTTGGTATATCAGAGTATCCTCTCCTTTTGCGCTTTCGGGTGATCTTGGGTGTAAGAGAAATGGCTACCAACTCTAGAAATTGGGCCTTCCTAGGGATTTCATCACCCCAACATGACTCAAACTGGCAATGGAGCTAAAGCCAAGCTACCCTTGACCGGTATATAAATGTAAATCTTAAGGGAAAACCTAAGATTGCGAATGCGGATGTGTCATATGGACGGAGTTGTACTCCCTTAAACCCTGTTGAGCTTAACCTCTTTAGGTTGGAGTGCCACCTTAATGGTGATTAATCTCTTGCCCCATGTATGGCCACTCAAATGGGGGTCCCAAACTAAAAAATTTTGTGTAGTAAGCCAAAAACCTTCTATTTGCTCTAGAGCGCAACACTGATCAGTGTGAAGGCATCCACACTTTTGTAGTTTGTAGTAGAGGTGATCAACTCAGCATGTGAGTTTCATGGGGATTGGAATCTTGGTTGGCTTGAGAAGAGAGTGCAATGTAAGGGGGAGCCCGTGCAACCAAGCTTCTGAATTCACACGCTACAGATATGCGGTTGGGGAAACCCACGTGGAATGTAGTGAATACTGTCATGGCCTAACCTAGGATTGTGCTTATCTGATGTGTTTTTGTTTATATTTAAAACACTATGCTTTTCAAGTGTTTTATGGACTTATCACATTTATAGCTCCAAACAAAACACTCAATATCAAACAGATCAAATTTTCCATAAAAGATGACAAGACAAACTTTTTTTTACAAACCGTGTCACATCTGTCAAACCACATTTAACTTTTTGAATTGCAATCCCTCTATTCAATCACATTCAAAATTTCAAATACCGCATATGCATGTGTCGTGACACAACTAACTGCCATTGAGTCACATTTGCTAAACCGAGTCGCATTTGTTTGATTCTAAGTCACATTTGCTCAACCTGAGCCGCATTCACAAAATTGAGACACAACTGAATGTCATTGAGTCACATCTGCTAAACCGAGTCGCATTTTCTCAACCTGAGCGGCATTAGCAAAACTGAGATGCAACTGAAACCTCAAACAACGCATTTTCCTGTCATAGTTTAAAACTTCATACAAAGTCAAATATGAAGTCTTCATCTTCTCAATCATTTTCCAAACACCGTTTCCAAGAAGATTCTGTCAAAAACCAAATTTGAAATTGCTCAAATTCTTGACCATTAGTTTGCATTCATCACCATAGTTTTCATCCTTCATCATTTTTTTTTAGTTGCATACATTCGGCATTAGGTTGTCCCTAGGTTCACATTTTGCATCCTTAGGATTAGGTAAATCTCAGCACAATTTGCAACATCATTGCTTTTGAAACTAGGCTCTTTTGGACTAAGTTATCAAATGCCCTTTTTCAATCATTGTCCTCTTTTGTGAGATTTTCCAACTCAAAAGTATAGTTAGGAAAATTCACTAGTCATTTCAACCTTGTCATCTTTTCATATTCAACAAAGTCCTCTAGTAACCAAAATCGAAAACAAAGTTTGAGCTTAGAAGTGCTTAGGTACCCTTGTCTTAAATTGCATTTTAAGTCTTCACATTGCATATCCTATTCACAAAAATCCAAGAACATTAGTCATCTTAGTCGTCATTTGGAATTTAGACCTTGCATAGCATCATCACTACATTTAGTTGTCATTCCTTTTCATTCGAGCAATCTCATTTATGGTGGAAACTAGACTTCAAAAACAACAAAGACAAATGGAAAACTTTCGGCAAGACCCCATGTCCATTGTCAACAATCCAACGTATGACCCAAACTGGACCTTTGATGATCCATTTGTCAAAACAAAGAATCAACCTCTAATGACAACACCACCCTCATCAAACAGTCCATTTGAACCATTCTTGCGTAAAGGTGAGTATAGTCAAATACTCAAGGAAAAATTAGAGGTAGCAGCACAAGACCTAGAGGCCTCTCAATTTGTTGAAACAATGGTCCTTTACAACAGAGATAGATACTTGGCCATACTCTTGAGTCAAGGAGCCAAATTACCCCAAGGATTCGACATTACCACGATACAATCAACACCTCCAGACCCTAATGACAACAACATGCGTAACATGTCACATAGTGGTCAACCTCCAAACACTACGAGCAATACCTTCTTTGACACCACAACGACAATGCATGCTACCTCCATCATCCCAAACACCTCCAACACAATAAATACTACATCTATTGGAGGATCACAATCATCCACAATGCCCACAACATCCATGACACTATCCCAATCGGATGGAATCACTCTTGGCTCCTCAACACTATGGGAAAATTACTCCAATCCTCTCTTTACCACTATGATAAATGCCATGGGGGCATCATCAAGTCACAACAAGCCCCCCTTGATAGCTACATCTACTACCATGAGTACACCTTCGACATATCCTGTCAGTGGTATTTCACAAAATCCTTTGGAAGTGGGCAAGGGACGCATTTTTTATCCAAGGACAACAACCAAACATTAACATGACAACACAGTCACATGTCATTGCCTCCCAAGGTATAAATACAAACATTCCCCTTGTCCAAACCCAACAATTCACACAAGGTGGCCAAGTAACACAACCCATGGCATCATTAACACATCATAACATTCATGGTCATCACATTCCCCAAATAATGACACACATGGCTGGGGGACACATCCCAACCTAATCATCTAACATTCATACTCACCAACACGCACCCAATCATAACTTTCAATATCAACAACATGTTAATCTGCACACGTCATACATATCACAACAATCCATACCGCCACAATACGCCAATATTCACGCACAAAAAAGGGGACCCTATGGTGTACCAAGCAATACAACATACAGAAACACAAATGATCATGTTATGGATGCCCTCCAAATAAGACTGATGGGGGTAGAAAAAACTATTCAAAACATATACATTTCAGGCCAGAAATTGGAAATATCATATGACCTAAATGTATACCCATTTGACATGAGCTTATGCATGCCTCCATTTCCTTCGGGATATGTGTCACCCAATTTCACAAAATATAGAGGCAAGACAAACCCCATTGAACATGTTCAAGAATTTGCAACCAATTGTATGGACATCGCCTATGAACAAACATACTTGATGAGACTTTTTTCTAAAAGTCTGGCAGGTCAAGCCCTTAAATGGTTTTCCACACAAAAGGATATCCAGACATGGGATGAGCTTAAACAAAAATTCATAAAAAACTACGTGTACAACATCGACATGGATACCTCCATCACTAGCTTGTGCACTCTCACGCAAGAGGATGCTGGAGAGACATTTATCCCATTTTTTCATAAATGGAGAAGCCTTGCTAGTCGATGTCACATTGACATCCCCAAAAGGGAGAAAGTTGACATGTTTGTCCAAACACTTCTGGGGCCTCTAAAATATGCATTGCAAATACATTGTTGCACAAATTTCACAGATTTAGTCGAAAAAGGGGTCTAGATTGAGAAAGCCCTTCTCACAAAGGGAGAATTATGATATGGTTCCAAAAACACAAATGTCAATCCAACCACCGACAAGAATAAATACTGGATAAAAAATAAACACATTACAAATGACGGTGTTGTTGATGCCAAGACTGCAAACATTGTGGGTCTTGTACTAGCCCTAAAAGGGGTTCAACAACAACACCAACCAACAACGACATCGACACCCCCTACTAATGTCCCTTTAAACAATCAGAACAGTCAAAATAACCAGGGACAATACCGTCAAATGAGAATATTTTCTAAAGGTTGCACATACACTTCTTTGGGTGAACCCATTGAAGAAGTCCTTAAGAAATGTCTCCAGAATGGGGTCATTACACTCCAAGAACCAAAACCATATGACCCAGGACAATTCAAACCAGCATGGTGGAATGACAATGCATTTTGTGAATACCATCGAGCAAAAGGACATACAACTTCTAACTGTTGACAATTGAAAAACCTAATACAAGATCTTATCGAAAGTCGCGTCATTGAAGTAGGTGGATCTCAATTTTGCTCCAATTCAGATGATACTATCCATAAGAATCCACTGCAGGACCATGGTTCTCATAAGGCTTCCACGTTAGGTCCACAGATGCACAATAATCAAGCTAACTTTACCCAAGTCAAGTACGACTATTCTAGTGGACCTATTATAAACAATGTCCAAACTGACAATGAATATATCAATACCATTACAGTCAAGAGAGCACCCCAATGTAATGCTACAAATTAGAGTGGCAAGGTTACTATAGCTGGTTCGCCTCCCACTAAACAACCCAAAATAACCATACCAGGCCCATCTGCTAAACAACCTGAACCTGTCCTGATCACAAAGCAATGGAAACCCAAAAGTCAATTCAACCTCATTGACCAGCTAGGAAAGACTCCCTCACAAATCTCTATACTTGAACTGCTTCGTATATCTCCCGCACACAAAGATATCCTAGATAAAACCTTGCTCGAGTCATCGGTCCCCAAGGACATCGATGTCAATCAATTTGAAACCATGGTGGGATATCTCACTATGCCTTACCACGTCACCTTCTTGGATCAAGATTACTCATCACCTAAAACCAACCACAATGATGCATTGCACATAGAAAATTTTGTCCACAAGAACAAAGTTAGATGGGTTTTAGTAGATGGCGGAGTAGGATTAAACATATGCTCCCTCAAACTGGTTAAGGCTCTAGGGTTCTCTGATGCATGCATAGACCCAACAAAGAGTATAGTGATCAAAGCATACAATGACGAGGAATGCTCTTCACGGGGCGTTATCTATCTCCCTATCAAAGTGGGACCATTGATTGTGGAAACAACTTGCCAGGTCCTGGATTTGGAACTACCATATAACATATTTCTAGGCTGTCCATGGATTCATGCCTTAAAAGCTGTTCCGTTCACATATCACCAATGGCTAAAGTTTCCATTTGACGGCACAGAAATAACCATATACGGAGACCCTAACCCCTTCCAATATTGTACCAACCTAAGGGGTATTTCTGAAAACCAAGTGCCTATTAATCAAGAAGCACCTAGCCCCTTGTCATCCAAATACATTGATCCATCAACACTCACATCAGTTTCCACATCTGCTCCATCCACATCTTCCGCCACACCACCGCCTCTGTCAAACCCTAAGACTAAATCCACTGTCAAAATCCAGGACCTCGGCTGCAAAGAGTTCAAACTAAATACAACATACAACATAACAACAATACCCAAGTCTCCAAAGATATATGGTCAGCCATGTTTCAGAATGGAACCCAGGAAAACTTTCAAAGTTCCACCGAAATTAGTTTTTATCAAGTGGGGAGACATGAGTAGTGAAGACCTTGCTGACATTACAGGATGGATCTATAAGGATATTGTCGCACTATCGCCATTACCATTGCAAAAATATGGCAAGGGTTATGACATAATGAAGGCTAAAGGCTATGATGGTACTAGTGGCCTAGGAAGAAATAAAACTAGCCGAAGGGAACCAATAGAAACTTTTCAAATTCTGAAGTATCTTGGATTAGGGTTTGGATCACCTGACAATGATGATCGATGTATCATTGGACTTTCAAGTGAGCGAGTACATGCTTCAAAAAGTGTCGAGACCACTAAGGAAACCCTCACTGAAACTGACTCCCAAGAGTGCGAATTTGGCTCAGAACGATCCCTAAGTGACTGTTGTCTTGATGATTTGTTTGTCGAACCAAGGGAACTGACCTCCAAACAACGGTTTTGGCAAAAATTCAAAATTGAACAGGAACCAAATAGTCAAAGTCCCATTACCACTTCCCATGACATACAACACCCATCATCTGAACCCCTTCAGTCCAATCCATCTGAAGCATCAGACGACATTGACAACTTGGGCTCTAAAACCTTCACCCCTTATTTTGACAACGAATATGACACTAGTGAAGGAGAATATTGGATAGAGTCTGATGTAGAGTTGGATGAAGATAATCTCATCTACAACATCACTGAATCCATCTGCATGTTGTCTGCATCCTCACCCCAATTCACCAACATTGACGATGGCATTTCCTTAGTTTAACCTAAGCTAGTTGATTGGGACCAACAAGGATCGCCAGCCCTAGATACATTTTAGAATGATGAGGAAATTGCTGAATTTATGGGATTACAAGAAGGCATACCAAGTGGGGACCACAAATCAGGATTCACCATTGATTTAGACTGCACGACATACTTCGACGAGACTGCTCTATCCTCTAGTGGTAAAAGTAAAAATAAAAATAAAATAAAAAATGAAACGTCTCTAGGTGAAAACCGAAAGGCACCTTTTGACGATAAAATAGTAAAAATAAAGGACGTATCTATGGGTGAAAACCTCTTTGAGGTGCCCAAAAATGGAGGACTGGACTTTCTCCCCGTGCAACAGGAGAAATCGGCTATGCTTATCGAAGACACAATAGAGGAAAACATATCAACTGTAGAAGATCCCAAGATGGTCCTCTTTGTTACATCATTAACTGAAGACGAGAGATCAGAATTTCATAAATTCTTTGTAGAATGAAAAATCAACTTTGCATGGTCCTATGCTGACATGCTAGGATTGGACCCAGAACTGGTTCTACATCATCTGCCACTATTACCTAATGCTAAACTAGTCAAGCAGAAGTTGTGCAAAATGCACCCTCAAGTTGCTCTATTGGTTAAGGCCGAGTTAAAGAAATTACTAGACACCGGATTCATACGGTCTATTGACTACACTGAATGGATTTCTAACCTGGTGTCGGTGACAAAGCCAAATGGGCTGATCCACATATGTACAAACTTTTGAGACCTAAATAAAGCATGCCCAAAGGATGACTTTCCTTTTCCAAACATTGACATCATAGTTGACCTCACAACAAGATATGAGATGGTATCCCTCATGGATGGTTTCTCCAACTATAATCATATTCACATTGCTCCTGAAGACTAGCACAAAATGACATTTACTTGCCCATGGGGTACATATTGTTGGAATGTCATGCCATTCGGTCTCAAAAATGCAGGCGCCACATACCAAAGGGCTATGACCACAATCTTCCATGACGTGATACACAAAATAATGGAAGATTATGTAGATGAACTATTAGCCAAATTAGTAACTAGGAAAGATCATCTGAAGGTGCTAGACACAATTTTTAAGAGACTTGAAGAGTATAAAGTCTGGCTAAATCCTAACAAGTGTTTTTTCGGGGTCACATTAGGAAAACTCTTGGGATACATAGTTTCTCGAAGAGGCATAGAGGTTGATCTAGCAAAGGTCAAAGCCATCATAGACATGCCTCCACCCAGAGGAATTAGTGAACTAAGAACTCTACAAGGCAAAGTACAATCTATTCAGCATTTCATAGCCCAATTGGCAGATAAGTGTCACCCATTCTAGTATCTGTTGTGTAAGGGTATCCCCTTTGTATGGATAGATAAATGTCAAGAAGCCTTTCAACAAATTAAAGATTACCTACTATCAACACCTGTCCTCATGCCTCCAATTCATGGAAAGCCATTGATACTATATATCTCGACTACTAGTTCAACACTGGGGGCATTACTGGCACATAATGATTATGAAGGAAAAGAACAAGCCATCTATTACATCAGCCACACACTAATAGGGTATGAGTTGAACTATACAAACAATGAACGTGCATGCCTTGTTGTTGTCTTTGCATCCCAAAAACTAAGACACTATATGCTCAGTCACCAGACACAGCTGGTCACCAAGATTGATCCACTGAAATATCTCTTAAGTTGGGCGGCATTAATAGGCTGGTTGGAAAAATGGGTCATGATACTAAGCGAGTATGACATACAATATGTTGAGCGTAAGGCAATAAAAGGACAGGTAATAGAAGATCAACTGGCAGATGCATCGATTCAAGTCACTCATCCACTAGTAACTGATTTTCCCGATGAGTCCATTTTTCATGCAGAACCGGCAGTACCATGAAAGCTATATTTTGATGGGTCTCCTACTAGTCATGGCTCAGGCACTGGAATCTTGTTTATCACACCAGAAGGGGATTCAATTCCTAAGGCATTTCGGATCCCTTTCCCTTGTACATATAACATTGCCAAATATGAAGCACTAGTCACAGGTCTCAAAATGGCAATTAAATGGAAAATTCAAACGTTGCTTGTATTCGAGGATTCCCAGCTTGTTATCAACCAAGTGAATGATGACTATGAAAAAAAGGATGAGAAGTTGCTTCCCTACAAGAGGATGGGGGATAGTTTCCTGACATACTTCCAATTGATTTCTTTTGAACAAATCCCCAGGACACAAAATAAGGTAGCTGATGCAATGGCTACTATTGGTTCTCTCTTGGACATCCCTCAAAATGTGTCACAATTTGAGTTCTTAATAGAAAAACTTTTAATGCTGGCATATGATATCCCAGAATCAGAAATGGTTTGTGAACTTGTTGGTCCCAACTCTCCTTGGTATTAGGATATTTACGACTACCTAAAATCTCAAACCCTTCCACTGAACCTGTCTAATAACCAAAGGAAGTCCTTCATCCAAAAATCTGTAAAGTATGCCATCCTCAGTGACACCCTTTATCGTCGTAGTTTTGACGACACCCTCCTTAGATGTCTTGACACCAATGAAGCATGTACGACCTTACACAAAGTGCATGACGGTATATGCATATCTCATTCGAGTGGTCCTACTTTAGCTAAGAAAGTAACGAGACTTGGGTATTATTGGCCAACAATTGAAAAGGATGAAATTGAATATGTGAGGACTTGTCACAAATGTTAGATTCAAAATGATTTGATCCATGCTCCAGCACAGGAACTTTGACCAATCACTTCTCCTTGGCCCTTCGCTCAATCGGGACTCAACCTCGTGGGTAAAATTCATCCAACCTCGTTGAACGGCCACAAATTCATTATCACTACCACTGAGTATTTTACAAAGTGGATTGACGCCATCCCATTGACATATATTATCGGGAAACAAATATCCAAGTTCATTCTTAACTACATCATTTGCCGGGATGGCCTTCCACAATCCATCATCACTGACAATGGACGTCCATTTAAAAACCAAGACGTTCGGGAGTTATGTGAGTGATTTCACATTCAACACCATTTTTCATCTCCCTACTACCCACAAGGAAACAGTCAAACTGAGGCATCAAATAAAACCATTGCCAAAATCCTCAAAAAGACTATCAACGACGCTGGCCGTGATTGGCACATACAACTCAACCCTGCTCTGTGGGCTTACTGAACTAGCATTCGTACGCCTACAAGAGCCACTCCATTTTCCCTAGTCTTTGGCGCTAAGGCCATCTTGCCCATTGAGGTTGAAATTCCTTTGTTACGAGTCTCCCTGAAGGGTCTAACTAATGAAGAAGGGTATCGACAATCACGCTTGTACAAGTTGGAAATGCTAGAAGAAAGAAGGAAAAATTCACTAAACCATCTCCAAGCATATCAGATCCATCTTTGTCGCAGCTACAATAAGAAAGTTATGGTCATATAGTTTGATATTGGTGACCTAGTTCTCATGCAGAACCCCAAGAACCAAGCTGATAGAGAAAAGCTGAGAAAGTTTGAACCAAACTGGTTGGGTCCCTACATTATCATATCTTCTTTCAGTTCTGGAGCTTATCAACTGGCCACACCAGATGGAGAAAAATTGACAGAGCCCATCAATAGTTTACATCTCTGAAGGTTCTACGCATAGCATCAGAGGATTGAGTTGGAAACCATAAAATAAAAAAAATTAAAAAAATTTAAAAATGATAAAAAAT
The DNA here is from genome assembly GCA_007258455.2 of Sequoia sempervirens. Lineage (NCBI taxonomy): Eukaryota > Viridiplantae > Streptophyta > Pinopsida > Cupressales > Cupressaceae > Sequoia > Sequoia sempervirens. The sequence goes on from VDFB02086081.1 coordinate 111,600,722, forward strand.
TGTTGCCTTGATGAAAACCCGGCAAACAGGCATCTTGGTGACACCAATTTTTTTTTTAAAAAGTCAAGAAAATAGTAAAGAGAAAAATGATTCGTTCAATAGTGAAAACTTGGCAAACAGGCACTTTGGACAGGTACCATGGTGAAAACCTGGCAAACTGGCTCCATGCATAATCAATCATTGCTCTGCCATCTATTGTCACTTTGTCTACCTTGGCCTAGGATAAAAGGTATTTCTGCCATTATTACGCAAATCAGCACCACATTCTACCCTACCTGTCATAGTGGATAAATGATTGACATCAAGTCTTGACGACTGTCCATCTAGTAAACCAACAATATCTCGTCCATGTTCCTTAAAAATGGCTAAGTCTTGGACCTGACTGGGGGCAAAATTTTTATCATGAAACTGTAGTGGATGTTGCACATGATCTTGGAAATTGGCAAAAAAGTCCTTAAAAAAGACCAAAAACATCGTAAAAAGAAAGACCAAAAACATTGTAAAACGTCAATAAAAAAGACCAAAAACATCATAAAAAGTCATGAAAAAAGACCAAAAACATAGCAAAAAGTCTTGGAAAAAAAGACAAAAAACATCATAAAATGTCCTGAAGAAAGACCTAAAAATCATAAAACGTCCTGAAGAAAACCACAAACAAAATATCAGACTGCTCGAAGAACGCAAACACATTGTCATCTCTTGTCAAAGTCAATCATATCAATCAGTCTTTATCATTTGTCTGAACTACGTTGTCTCTGCACATTTGCTACGTAGGCAAGACTCACAATTAAGTCCCCGAGACATTAGGTCAGTCCATTTAGGTTTGTCACAATAAAATCATGATTCAAAGTTTAGTCCTTTGGACAAAGTCATTCGTTGTGTCAAACTATGAGGTCTCTGAGTGTATGATGTAGGCAAGGCAATCTGTCGATGAGCCCCTGAGGCCGCACTAGGTCAGTCCATTAGGGTTCATGACACTACACTAGCACACATGTTAGAATATCTTCAAGACAAAGTGAATCACTCCCAAATGGGTAAACTCCTAAGAACAAATCATGACAATTAGTTATTTCAATATGACAATCTCATCAACAAGTCAATCATATCATCATGACAATATCGACATATAGTCAAACACAAGTCAAACTCGGTCAAAGCAGGTCAAATCATCATAACCTATCAAGCTGTCAACTTTAGGTTAATCTTCAGATGTGTCCTTCTGAAAGATAGCCTTGGTCATTCATGCCTTAGGATGTGTCCTTCCTAGTCATCGTCACTGTCATTCGGCATTTCGTGGGATCCTCTTGGCATTTAAGGATCGCTCCTCTTAACATCAGTTTTCTTCAGATGTGTCTTTCTGAAGAACCAACTTTGTCATCTATGCCTCAGGATGTGTCCTTCCTAGGCATCGTCATCATCACCGTCACATGGCATTTGGAGATCAATTCTCTTGACATTCATATTATTCAGGATGTGTCCTTCTCGAATTTGGAAAATTTGGACATTTTTCATTTGAGCAGCATCAAAGCTTTAACACTCGAGCATCTCATCATCATTAAACCTGACATCTTGACATTAGAACAATGGATATCTAGATGCACTTGGCAAACACTTGACAATTGTCTTTTAGTTTTTATCATGATATTAGTTTTTCAGCGAGATCCCACTAAGTAGGATTTAGAGAAGTAGCAATGTATCATGTCTATTGACACGCATGACTACTAGTTTCTCAGTAAGGTCCTGATTTTGGGATTTAGAAAAACAATGAAATATCATGGTAAGGGCTCTATTTTTGTATTTTGACAATCATGCCACTAGTTTCTCAAGGATGTCCAGGAAACAGGATTTAGAGAAGCAACAACATTTCATGATTTGTCCTTCTCTTTTTCTGCTTGAGGTGGATTATGATAAAAAGACTGGGGCAATCACGCTCTTAGTATGAGTCATGATCATCCTCGTCTGTGACTGCTTGTCTTACGTAATGGTATGACCTTGCACACCCTTGATCTATGTCATATCATGGTGTTTGTTGGCCATTACAATAGTTACCCAATGATGATTAAGAGCAATAAATATTAAAGTCCTACAGTAAAGCTTTGAAGGATTTGGTCTAGGAATTAACATGCATTTTCTTTGGTCTGGTCATCTTCTCTTATCGGTCTCGTCATCTTCTCTCATCCATCTCATGATGATATCCTGTGACATCCAAAAATATAAGTGCATACATGATCATATAAACATTGCATTAGGTCCATACATACATCATCCACAACATTAAATCATATATGAAATCACAAACAAGTGCATTAACATAATCAAAAACATGACATCCATTTACTAAATACATTATGCACATCATTATCATTATCATCATAAGTAAGCATTACATCATCATATCATCAAATTCATAAATAAGCATCATAGGACATACATGCTACATCATAAATCAACATCATACATCATACATATCATAATACATTAAATCAAAGAGCATCACATAACACATGTAGGCCGCATCAAAACTGCATCATCATATAGTATCATCTCAAAAATGTACAATGTCACAATATAAAGTCAGGGGATATCGCAAAAATGGAGCTCACGAGCTCAATAATCTATACATAGTGTGTCATAATAAAAAAATGCCCCTAGGGTAGACTCTCATCATCCCCTCATGGTGAAGAATGTGGCGGCTACAACTCTGAAGCTAAGACTAAACTGATAGGCAAACCTGTCACAACCTCTGCCTATGCCACTAGTGGAACTGCGAATGAAGGCGTCATCTCTATGGCAATAGACACCTGTGATTTCACTGCGGCCGGACTCTGGGAAGTAAAGGGAATGATCACTGGTGGCTGTACCTGTACCGACCTCTGCACTGAACCAGTTGACCCATGGCTGTGACTCGAATGGTGACTCGGGGTATGCCGGCGTGAGTGATGTGACCTATGTACTAATGTGTGCCCTATCGAGGTAGATCCTCTGACGCTAGTGTGATTCCTACTGCCACTGGCACTACCTGATCTATGGCCACTGCATGTCCTCAACTGTGATCGAGAAAAAGTAGGATCCCTTCGCTCCGGTGGCACTACCTATTAATACAATGTCTAATACTGCCCCAATCTCGTGCTCACTCTAGCCAACTCATGAGCCATGTCCCCTATAGGCCTTGTGCATAATGCTGCGAATTGAGTGCACCACTGAGCCAAATCCTACTGGCGGATCATTGCCTGATCCCGCTCTACCCAGACTACCTCTAACTCTGACTGCAGGGCCCTCACCTATGCCATGCTCTCATCTCATCTCTGCTGTAAATCAGCCACCCTCTGATCTATCATGGCATCCTGAGGTAACGCTGAACTGGAGGGTATCTCCTCTCCCTCCACCATCCACCATCTAAGGAGTCTCTCGGCCTCATCCATGGCATCGTCCTTGTCATCATCATCCTCTCCCACCTCCTCCTCCTGTCCCCCCACATCCACCTCCTCCTCTTGTCCCCCCACCTCCACCCCCTCCTCCTGCCTCTCCACCTTTGCCATGTCCTCTGCCACATCCTCTGCCACCTCCTTCTCCCATCTCTCCTCACCCTCTCCCTCCTGTCGGGGCTGCTCCTCTCTCTCCCCCTACTTGCCAACCTCGGGGATAGCATCTAATGCTACCCTCGCCACATGTGGGCGCACCCTCCGGACCTATCTTTGCCCATCCCGTTGTCGCCTCCGGCTATCTCCACCATCATCCCCACCCCTGCCTCCATCTCCACCCCTACCTCCATCTCTACCCCTGCCACCTCACTTGGCCTGCGACACATGAGGAATAACTGAGCGTCTGTCAACTTGTGCGGGCCCATCTGAATCCGTCAATGGCACTAGCCTGTGTGTCTGCCACCATAAGTCATAATCGGTTGTCGTACCGGGATCGGCTGTTCCTCCCCTCCATCCACATGCATGGGCTACTATCCCATCAATTTGCTGCTCCGCAAAGGCCACTAGAATGGCTGGTCCGCAAGCATACTCTCTGGAGGACCGGGCGTAATTGGTTGTCCCTGTAGGTACACCGTGCTACTCTTTGAACTGCCTCAGGACACGTTGGGGAAAATACATCTCAATGATCAATGAAGTTTGCACTGTTTGATCAATCAAATATCTGTACTACCTACATAGACTCAAGTGGTCTACCTCATCATCCCACTGAACGCAGTCTCGATATGGCCTCCAGATAGAGGACATCATCGTGTCAATCTGATGTTGCCACCAACCTATCTCACCCATTCGGGTCTGCTATAAGGCACCGGCATAGTAATAAACATAAGGCATACCATCGGCCAACTGTGGTCTGTCAATCAGTGGATGAAATATGGATATGTGCTCCTAGGACCATATCATCATCAACGTAGTCCCACACAAGATGCTCTCCCCTCTGCTATAGGTGATATCATGCAGTTGATGGTAAAGTGTCCCCAGTAAGCAAGGACCCCAAGCATAAACGGTCCTGTCTTGTCTCGTGCCAACTAGGACGTCTCCCCATCCAATAGGAAATATGTGTCCTCGATGATCGAGAATCAGGATCTCCACAATTAGAGTCGCAAGGAATGCATCAAAGTGACCATAGTGTTCTGCCATGAACTCCCACCTGATCTCATAACCCTAGATGCCCAATCCTGCACCTTGATCTCAGTAGTACGCTCGGAAGGTCTGCTCACCATGCTGAGGATTGTAGACAATTTTCTCCCATCAAATTGGTACTCAAAGAATCTAGTAGACGTCCTCCAGAGTAATGGTAACCTCACCTGTCAGCAGGTGGAACGAGCAAGTCTTTGAATGCCAATGCTCACACAACGCGATCAGTAATTCCCTGTTCGCCTGAATGACAAGCATGTAGGAAACATAGAACAAACCTAGTCGCATCCATCGACCCTGCTCCTATGGGCTCAATTGGTCGACAAACCGAAATATGGTCGGACTCCTCTCTCGTGTGTAGATAGGGGAAAGCTGCCTCTACAAAAAGGCAAACAAAATATCAATTTTTTCTAGACAACTATTAGCAACATCAAAAGCATTAACAGTTTCACAAGTACCACAATCGATTTCAGTAAAAGAAAACATCAAATGCATCATGTTATAGCAGTTGCGTTGCAAATATTCTAATGCGTCTTTCAAATCATCAAATGCATCACAACGTGATAGTTGCGTCGCTCGGTTGCCTAAATGCATCACAAATTTTGGCAATTGCAACACAATATGGCGAATGCATCGCTCAAAAGTGCAATTGTGACACAAAATGGTAATTGCGGCTCTCCAACACTCACATGTGACTCAGTTAGGTGAATGCATCACAGTTTTTATCAAATGCGTCGCAACGCCTCGCCCACCCTATGATAAACTAGACATTCATGTCATGACGCATCGTATGCATCGAACGCGCAGGCAATTGCGGTTTATGCAAATGTAGTTGCGTCACGACGCAGTTGTTGTTTGCCCTAGAAACCTCAAATTGGCACACAAAAAAATAAAATTACAAAGCAAGACAAGGGTACATACTGCTCGCTCTGAGCCCTCTGGCCATCTGAATGTCCGTACGATCTCTCCGCGATGCTCTGTCACTAGAATAACCATCCTCGCTGTGCTCCTTTTCACTCTGGGCTCTCAAAATTTGCAAAGTAAATAGTAGAAATGAATTGACTTTTACCCCTTTGTCAACCTATTTATAAATTCAAAATGACATTTCTCAAACAAGGTTATTACTGGAGGCTCATTTGACCTCCTTTGACTTCCTCGTTAGTTGCTTTAAACATTTCAGAATGCAAAACCGACTGCGCCATTGTTTTTCTGGTCATCGAATTGATTTATCGGGACCCTTTACAAATTTTTCTGTTGCTAACCCAAAATTTGAAAAATTTCCCGAGGGGGCAATGATACTCCGTACCTTTATTGGGGCACATTTTTGACTTATTTTCTTTGTCATAACACGACAAGCGACATTATGACAAAGAGGGCCAAAATGTAGACCCATAAAAATGACCTAGGCCTGCAAGCTTCATTTTTACCACTTTCGTCCTAACATAATTGTGACATTTAATTATGTCCTTGGTCCACATTTGACTATTGATTAAATAATTCATAATTATTTAATTAATTCATGTCCTTTCATTCTTCATGATTATTAAATAAATAAATTTTATTTATTTATTAAATGTCATTAATTGTCTAAGTCTTCCCTTAATTAAATAAATTTCTTAATTTATTTAATTACCCTTTGTCATATATTTCTTCCTGATGATTAACTAAATAAGTTTTATTTATTTATTTAATATGTCACTAACTGTCATAATTAAATGAATTGATTAATTTATTTAATTAATTAATCTTATCTGCTAAATTAAATAATTATCTTTAATTATTTAATTGTTGCAGTAAGTAATATTCACTCTCATTTTAAATAAAATGAAATTATTTAAAATGTCATCACTGCCCTAATAGCTGTCAGATCCGTTTTAGGTAAATAATCACGAAAAGATTATTTATTATCTCCTAAAATTATTATTTTGGTGTTTAATTCAAAATGGTAATATCTTCAAAATCAAGTAATGGGGTAGATTCTTGATTTTCCAAATCTAATCTTCAATCAACTCTTATCTTGATTTTCCAAATCCTAATCGAGGCAGTCTTTATCTTCTTGATTTTTGAAATCTTTTTATTTTCTAATTAATTTATCTCATTTTATTCTCCGAGTCAGTCAATTATCTAAGATGTGCATGCGTAGTTCAACCTGTGAATTTTTCAACCACAATAATATGATTGGTTGAGCGGTCTGAGATAATATCTCAGAATAATGATTTAAACGATGAAAGAATAAATGAATAAATAATTAGAAAATAAGTTTTGAAATCAAGAAGATGAACTCTGACGAGATTTGAAAAATTAAGAAGATGAAGTTGAATTTCGAAATCCCGGTGGAAAATCGAAAATCTTATTCTGATTTTTGAAAGAACCATTTTAGAATAAATTAATTAATCAATAATTTTAATGAACAATAAATATCTTTTTCAGATATTCCCAAAATGACTAACGTTAAGAAATGATATTTTAAATAATTTATTTAAAATGAAAGGAATAATAATTTTGACAATTAAATAATTAAAGATAATTATTTAATTTAGTAGATAAGATTAATTAATTAAATAAATTAATCAATTCATTTAATTATGACAGTTAGTGACATATTAAATAAATAAATAAAACTTATTTATTTAATAATCAGGGAAAATATATGACAAAGGGTAATTAAATAAATTAAGAAATTTATTTAATTAAGGGAAGACTTAGACAATTAATGACGTATTTAATAAATAAATAAAATTTATTTATTTAATAATCATGAAGAATGAAAGGACATGAATTAATTAAATAATTATGAATTATTTAATCAATAGTCGAATGTGGACCAAGGACATAATTAAATGTCACAATTATGTTAGGACGAAAGTGGTAAAAATGAAGCTTGTAGGCCTAGGTCATTTTTATGTGTCTACACAAAAATTTCTAACAAGATCATTGTGATATTTTTATGTGTTGATAGTTTGTCGTGTTTTGTTTGATATGTCTCATTTATTTGTTTGATTACTAATTGTAAATCACCAAAGATCTTAATGTCATTTGCACCCCGGATTAAATCAGCACATAGCCCAATAATCAACGCTTCATACTCAGTTTTGTTTGTACATAGGAAGTTTAATCGATATGAAAAGGGAATAGGCTTTCCTACAGGTGGGATGAGTATAACACCAGCACCAGAGCTTGTTCTACACTTAGATGGAGGTCATCAAAGTATAACTCCCATGTATTATTTTAGATTGTGAGCACATTATCGTTGGGGAAAGAGTCATTACTAGGTAATGCCAAAAGTGAAAGAGCATCAGCCAATTGGTCAATCAAGGGTAGACCCTTAATTAATTTTTGTGAAACAAAATTTAGGTCAAATTTGGTCAACAAAATCACCCACTTAGCTAGGTGTCCTGATAAATCTGTTTTATTGAAAAGATGTTTAAGGGGGTCAAATTTTTTCATCACTTGTATTTTGACATTGAGTAAATAATATTGCAACTTACTCCAGTAGAAAATACAATGCCCAAACATTGTGTATCGTTTCTCATAATCTATCATGGTTTAGATTATGTAATAGACCAGATGCTCTTTACCATTTTCATCTTGTTGATCCAACAATGCTACAAGAGCATGGGCTGATGCGGCTATATAAAGTATGAACGGTTTATTTTTCATAGAGGGTTGTAAAATAGGTGGAGTTGCAAGGTATTCCTTCAAACTCTTGAAACCTGTTTACAATGATCATTCCAATCAAAGTGGACATCCTTTTTAAGATGTGTAAATGGTAATGTTCGATCAGCTAGAGATGCGACAAAATGATGGATTGTTTGAATTTTCCTTGTAACATGCATAGTTGAGAAATGTTTTTAGGAGGTGGCATATTGAAAATAGCATCAATCTTCTTTGTATCCACCTGAATGCCTCTATGAGATACAATAAACCCTAAATTTTTTCTGCTATCTACACCAAAGACATATTTTTTTAGATTCAATCTCACGTCAAGTATTTTCGCATCAGCTCAAAGATTTTCTGAAGGACATTCACATTGTTTTGTCTTATTAAAGATTTGGCTAGAATGTCATCAATGTAATCTTCTAGAATTTTATGTATGTAATCTTGAAATATCAATTTCATATCTCGTTGATATGTTGCACCCACATTCTTTAATCTAAAAGGAATCATAACCCAACAAAATGTTCCCCAAACGATTGTAAATCTTATTTTGTACTAATCTTGAGGGCTAATGAAAATTTGATTATACCTAGAAAATACATTCATGAATGACAAAAAATCATGTTTGGCAGTTAAATCCACTATCATATCTATATTAGGAAGGGGAAAGTTGTCTTTTAGAGATGCTTTATTTAGATAACAAAAAAATCATACACATCCTAATACGATTGTTAGGTTTTGCAATTGCAACAATGTTTAAGATCCATGGAGAATAATCAATAGGTCTTATGAAACCTACATCAAGGAGTTTTTTAAGTTCACCCTTCACAAAAAAAGCTAGTTTAGGCTTCATTTTTCATATCTTTTGTTGAACAGGCTTGGCATTTTCAACAAGGACAATGTTGTGTGTTACTATCTTCGGATTGTTTTCTGGCATATCTGAATATTTCCAAGCAAAGAGTTAAGGAAAATCATGGAGCAAGGTTCCAGTATCCTCTTGTTATTCATCATCAAGACACTTCCCTATCTTAATGAATTTCTCTTTATAAGTTATATCCATTGGTATATCAATTGTATCCCCTAAAGGAAGCACATTTGATCTTGGAAACTCAAGATTGTATTCTTCATTATTCATTCCTATTTCACCACTCTCATTTTCTCCATCTTTATGTTTGGTGCTTATCATAACACTTGTAACCTTTTTCTTGTGAGGAGTACATGGTGTACCATGAAATCCTAGCATAAATATTTCGAGGCCTCGTCATCTTCAAAATATTCCCATGATGGTGGTAAATCCATGTCAGGCAATTCAGGATGCTTCATAGTGAGGTTAATTTTTGGCTTACACATGATAGTATTGATGTTCAATGATGGTTTCTTTGTTGCTTTTATAATTTTATAGGGACAATATCCCAAACTAATCTTCATCTCTTGTGTGTTAGGCTCAATGGGAACCCAAATTCCTTTTTCTTTCTTTCCACATCGTTTACCACTATAACCCAACTGTTTCACAAGTTCATAACCTCTTCTATAAAGTTGTTCCATTTCTTTCAAGTTCGGTGGTTGTTGGTAGTCTATCTTATCAAATTTTGTTGTATAACTTGTATCTTCTTCAAGAGTAGATAAGTTAGATGTTTTTGATTGTTCTTCCAAGTTTTGTGTTGACATGACCATTGGTTGTTTTTGTTTGTAATCTTCTCTTCTTGTGACTATATATTCTCCCATAAATGAGGGTGTGAACTCTAAAGAACCTGAATCATCGTCTAGCAATTTTGAAACTATTTATGTTTCTTGCTTGTCTTCTTGTAAAGATTCTATGTTGGATGTGGGAATTAATGTGCTCAGAGGACTTGTTATTCCTTTTTCAACTTGTAGGAAACTTTCAGGCTTAGAGTCCATTTCAACTTGGTATACCTTGTTGTCATAGACATATTTCATAATACAATGAAGAGTCAAAGGCACCACATGCATCTCATGAATCCATGGTCTTCCCAAAAGAAGATTGTATGAAAGATCATGAGGCATGGCATGAATAGGAGTTTGTAAGGTGACCATTCCGGTTGTAATAGGTAAAGTAATCACACCAAGCATTTTACTTCCTACATTGTCGAATCCATGAATTGATAAAGAGTCAGGTTGCATCGTTGATTTGTCTACTCACAATTTATCTAATATTTTCAGACTGCAAACATTAAGGGTTGAGCCATTATCAGCCATGGTGCTTTTTATGTGTATTTGGTTAAATTGAGCAATTATCATAAAGGCCTCATTTTTTGTCTTAATGCCAAAGGGGGAAGCTCATGTTAATGAAATGTCATGTCTACATTAATTGTATTCATTCCCTATATGAGAGCTACCTCATCATTTGAATTTGTACAAGGAGGAACTACTTATTTTTGTAAGGTTGTTTGAAGCATACTGTGATAGTTTGGTGAATTCTGAATTAAGTCCCATAGGGATATCTTTGTAGGAGTATACTTAATTTGTTCAACAAGATTATACCCCTTTCCACTATTCAAAGTTAAATGAGGGGAACTAGGAAAAATGGGATTAGGTAAAGGTAAAGGTGTCAGGGTTGGTTGTTTTGGTTGTGGATTGTTTCTAGTGTTATATGTATGAGCAATGATATTATGACTTGGTTGCTGCAATACATTAGTCTTAGGTGGATAAAGGGTAAACTTAGGCTTATTTTTAGGTTGTTGCTTATGCAAAGGTGGGTAAAGGATGAGTTGAGGTTGAATCAAGTCAACTTCTTGTGTTTTTGATTTCTCATAGCAAGCTTTAATGGATGAGATTTGTGAGATGAATTCCTCAAGGAATTCATCTAACATACCAAATTCATCACTACTAAAAGGATTGAGAGGTAAGTTAACTTTGCTTGGTTTTGGTTTTTCATGGCAAGCCTTAGTGGATGATCTTAGTGAGAGGAAGTCCTCAAGGGCTTCATCTAACATGTCCAAGTCATCACTACTAAAAGGCTCGGATTATATCACATTTCTATATTTAAGCATTTGTTGAATTGTTTCTTTTGATGTTTTCAATTTTTTGTTTTCATTTTCTAATGAATCTGATCTAAGTGAACTACGAACTAAAGCTGAAAATGAAATTTGTAAAAATCTAATGCTATCCATAATTGCCATGAATGTAAATAATGTTATTTCTAATGACTTTAATGTAACAGGAAAACAATTGAACTAAAATAGAAAAGTAACAGAGGCAAACAAAAGTTTAAAATTGGAAATATAATTCTGTAAACAATAGTGCAAGTGTTGCATTAGAACTGATTCACCCAAGATGGCGAATGAGTCCTAGTAGGGATTTTTTCTGCTTCAGAATTTTTAAAGTTTTTGATTGATTTTTATGTTTTTTATGTTGTAATTCCTATATGTAGGATGCTAATGTAGTTTTTCAATGATCTACAATGAATTTAAGTGCAAAAATGCAAGCTAAATGAGCTTATCACTAATGCAAATTTTAAAACTCTAGAATGCAAATTAAATAATGCAAAACTCAATGCAATTATAATGCAAGTTAAATCTAGGATGTAAATGCATTCCAAATCAGAAATATGATGCTTTATATGTAGGTTCATCAAAATGAAATTATGAAAAATGCTGCAGAGATGCTTTCTTTCACTTATAGGCTTTTGAACCTAAAAGGAGAGAGACACTCCAATTTTTCAGTTCCTTTCACTAAAGAACAAACCCTTGAGATTTCAATGCAAAGGAGATTGAAATTTTACAAAGGGAACTTGCTCTAGGGAAATTATAACAGCAAATGAGGGTTTACCACCAAGTGTAAACTTGGAAAATATAAAATGTTTGAAAACATAGTGTGATATGCAAACTAATGTTAAATGACCTAAAAAATTCTCAAGAAACACAATTAAATCATAACAGAAAGGTAAGAATGCAAATGGTGTGCACCTGGAAACCTTGGAGAGACTAGAAATAGCTTTGAAATTCTTGAAATCTAGACTTTTTATGCTACTGGGACTCATTCACCAACCTTGGCGAATCAGTCCCAGATCCTATTTTCTACATGAGGGTCTGTTTCAAGAAAAAAGGGTATCAAAATCTACAAACAGAGATCTGACAGACAACTGTAGTGGGACTCATATGCCACTCCTCATGAATCAGTCCAGTTTCACTTTTCTAAAAAATGAAGATTTTTTCTACACTTTAACACCTGCCCTTTCTTTCCAATTTAAGTTCTGAGTCTAAATCTGTGAAAAACACTTGCAAAACAAAATTCCAATGGATTTGCTAATGGGGGGTTTACCTTAGTCAAACCCCTAGTTTGGTAATTAAAACTTGATAGAAATGAAGAAATGTGCATAAAAACCCTATCCGTAAGTGTGTTAAAGACTAGGAAATCTAGGACATGATGTAATCCTATTCTAATGTGCAAGAATATGATGCAACAATGAAAATACAAGGATGAATAACTCACTTGTGATGATCTCCAATCACCCTGAGTGAACCCTAATGCTGCTTATACCTTCCTTAGGTAGAAATGTAGAGTGATAATGGAAGATGGAATCACTTAGGAAATGAGTCTTTAGGATTGGCTTGATGGCTAGTTGCATCTCCTCAACCTAGAATCCATCATGATTCACTATAGGAATCCATGATGAACCTTTGGCAATGCTAGATCTTGATAAAATGTGAGCTTGAAGACCTGCAAAATACTCTAATGTTGCTCCAATGCTTCAACTTTGCTTGTTTTTAGAAATAGAATGCTCTTGTGGAAAATTGCTTAAAGACTCTTAATGCTTGATGCTTGCTCAAAGTGCTTAGAAAATATGCTTAGATTGTGAAAAATGACCTAGGAGCTTGCTTTTATAGGAATTGTCACCTAACTAATCGCTATTTAGATCTCAAAGGCTGACATCCACCAAAAATATGAATTAAATTGATGAATTCCCACTCAAATTTGAAAAAGGCCCCAAATGGGACTTATTCGCCCAAGGTGGAAAATGACTCCCACCTAAGGTTTTTGAGGTGGGTTGTCAAGATTTTTGGGGATTTGAATGACTTTATGTGATTTTATATGATTTTTGAGTGAAATGATCCTCGAGATCCAAAATAATGCGTCCTAGGGGCCTTTAAATGGTGATTTTAAAGGGAATTAATGCAAGGGTGCCAAAATAGGTCCAAATTAAGTGTGAAATTTCCTCTTTCTTCAAGAGTACCAATTTTCTACACTAGATCATGTTCTTAGAGCCAATAAAACAATAGTCTAGAAGAATCTAGCCAATTAGGTATGATCTATTTGTAATTATTGACAAATTTTATGAGAGCATATATGTTTAAACAATATCTGGGTATGAGTAAAGTGTAAATCCATCTGATATTGTTAAGGATCACCCTCCAAGGTCTTGTAAAACTTAAAGAGCAAAGGAGAAAGATATAGAATCAATCTCCTATTTATTGACCAAACTCTTGAAACCTTTGAGCATAAGAATTGACAATTATTTAGACAGTTTCATAAATCAGTTGGGATTTAAAAACAAACCAACACGTTAACTATTATCCAATGATTATTTCTCCCACTTTATTCGACTTAATAGTTAAACAATGTCAATTTTATATCTCATCAAGTGTAAATGATTGTCTTGTTTTTAATTAAACTAAAAAATAAAAAATTCACTGTGTAACTAATAACCCTTTCAATTGCACATATAATTTAAATTGTATAAGGGCAAGATAAGAATGTAAAATATGGAGGTCTTTATAGAAATCGGAGTTTTACTTATCTTTTAACTTTTAATTTTATTAATTAAAGCTTTTCCTTTGGTAAAGGCCCTTTTTTATTATATTATAATAAAAATTCTTATAATAGTGATTTGTTTGGGAGGATTGTTATAATTGACCAAAATATATTAGAAATATATTACACAATTAATAATGTCTACACTATCAAATCACCCCATCAAAGCTAACATGTCATTAATGACACATGGTTTCTTTAACCTCTTGAACCGCCTATTATATATTAGTTATATAACAGTCATGATACTAACAAGGGACTATATTGATCCATTACAAATATTGCTTGACTAAATTAAAAAGACAAAACATAATTAGAGGATGGTAATGATCCATAGTCATTATGTAGATTGATTTCCTACCAAGGAGAGGCTTCTGCAATATATGTTAAAGGACTTGCCATATACCCAATTCTCTAATTTAACTGGGCCACCCGGACATTCAAGGAATTTAATGGTTGGAATCTTTTTCCAAATTGAACCTCTTCTCATGTGATGAGCTTTGTTTTGAATCACATAGGGATAACACATCCATTTAGGGATAGTAAGGACCCCTAAACTATGAAGGAAGCAATGTATGTTGACAATGTCTCCCACCTATCCCATTAGTATCACCTCAACACCTTAAAATAATTCCAATGATGTCTTTTGTCTTTATTTATATTTAATATTATTAAAATATTACAAAATTTTAACTTTCTAATTGTATACCAAATTAGAAGAGCAATTCTCATCATTTATCAAACAACAAAGTGGGTAGGGTATACCAAATTATTTAATTGGATTATATATATGTCACAGATCCGATTATGAAGTTAATGGTCGTCAGCACCATCCATTAAGGCCGACTGTACATTGTTTAGCATTGACCACTGATTTTTCTTGGCTTTTAACGTCTGCAATGCGAAGTTTCCTCTTTTCTCTCCATTCTGTCAACTTGTCATGATGAAAACGAGTTGTGTAATTATTGTGTATTATCCTTACGCTAGCCTTCTTCCACAGGAAATGGTGGTAAAGACTAAAAAAACAGAATATACATCGATAAAGATTTGACCCAAAACAATGCGGTTGAATCAGAAAAAGCTATGGCATCGTCCCCTTCCAGAATATGGATGACTTGATATAAACCATCTTGAGGATAACAAACCATAGGTTAATCAATGGCTTACAATTTTCAATTATCAAAACAAACAAAATTGTCTATAGACCGGACCAATCAAAATCCTATCACTATTTTCTTCGCCATGTAAAGTATTCTCAAAACAAATATCAAGAATTCTAAGGAGCTTGTGTTAAAAATCTATGATAATGATAATGGTGTAAGAAAAGTAATATTATCTCTTAATATTTTATTATATAAATACTTTTAAGATCAAGAGTACAAGTCATGTTAAATCAAGTTAGAGATTTGGAGTACAAGTCAAGAGTGCATGAGGTGTTATATAGCCAAGTCAAGTAAGAAACTTAGAGTGGAAGTCAATATTAGAAAATTGAAGTGTGAGTCATGCACATTTGACATATTATATATACATCTTTCTAACCTAATAGATAATGAAGAAAAATGAAAAAGAGTGCCTCATGTGTTGTAACTTTTTTCATCATTAGAAAATTTTGTTTTAATTATATTTTCTTTCTTTATGTGTTTGTTTTATGATCTATAAATTATAGTATTAAAAAAATGTTGTTCTTCCACATATTCTTGGTTATCTATTAGTTTCATCAAATTCATATCATAAAATGTTATCAAATAGCTTCTCTAAAGTCAATTTGTTGTACATAAGATCCACCACCTATGACTCTTTTTGCACATCTCTTCTACATTGCACCAAGAAGGAAACAAAAACTAACATCTTTTATCCTCTGCTCCTAATTCCCATTCAGCTTCACTCAGGTTTCCTCCTCACAAAACCATTTCTTCTACTCTCCCACATTAGTCTTTGATGCCCCAAAAAAAATTTGACATAGGCACTTCCCATCTCATTCTTCACCTATGGACCCAACACTCATTAGACCTACCTCTTTTTGAGATGTGTTCCTTGAAGATGAGTAGTTTGTGACCAAGGATCATAAAGGTCTCTAAATGTTCCACTTAAATATTTAAACAAATAAAACATACATCCCCTTCACCACCTTCCAATGTCAACTTGAACTATTTTAATACTTCTTGATCTCACTTTAGATTTTTAGCATAGGAGCTTTCAATGGTGTTGGCTCCCAAATCTTAATATTTAGTTTTGGTGAATCAATACCAAGTTGAAGATCTAAGGAGGGGGAAATTATCCTAAACCTCTAATAAAATGTAAAATAATTTTATGAAATGTGAAGAGCCTATTAATCCCCCATCAATGACACCATGTTCGAAAGTTTTGTAATAGGCAAAGTCGCAGAGTAATCTTTATCGAAGAAGTTAAAATCAATAGGATAGGTTGGAATTAGCTCTTATAAACTAGATATATGGTAATATTCCTAACTTATAAACTCAAATTGTTCTGTTTGCATGGGTTTTGGGAAGCTTATGAACTTGTGAAATTTCCAAACTTTGGAACTTGAACACAACTATCAACACTTATAGCTAGTTTTTTATTTTGACATCTAAGGAAAACAATTGAAGTATAAGGGGGAAGCCAACATAACATAGAGAGGAATTTTGAACATGGGGGCCAATTGAGGGTCTCTAAGATATAATATAATAAATGGGGAAATTGGGACAAGTGCAACAAAGGGATAGGATTCAAGCACAACTAGACACAAAAAAATGGGCACTAGAACACTCTCCTTAAAATTTTAGTTTTAGAAGAATTTCTACATAACCTAATTTATTTTATGTGGTATTAGATCCTCATTACCTCATAGTATAGGTGTCATGTAGAGAGCTTTTTTATTAATCTTTATTTCAGAAGGATATTATGTAGAGTTTTTTTTTTATCTCATTTTAGGAATGAGTGGAAATCATATCAAGGATAGAGATGGAAAATTTCTCAAGTACAAACTTTGAGTTATGGAAGATCAATATGGAAAATTTCCTCATAGACCAAGAGCTATGGGTTCTAATATATAGATCCAAACCTACAACTAATTCACAAGAGGATTAGGAAAATATGAATACAAAATAAAATGGTCTCATTAGACTCAATTTGGCCAATTCAATGTTATTAAATTGCATGAAGAGACTACCACATCGAACCTTTGAAATAAGCTTGGATAAATTTATCAAGCCAAATCCCTAGTAAATAAAATTTTCTTGATAATTTTTTTTATACCTTTAGGATGGAGGATGGTGGGTTTTTGTTCAAACATATTTAAATGACTTCGATATTGTAGTTACTTAGTTTCACTTTGTGGGAGTGAAAATGGAGGATAATGAGTGTATGACATTTTTTATGTTTTTTCTAGATTGATGGGACCACCTAGTTATGACCATTGGGAGCATTACCACATTGTTCAAGAAGGATGAAGTGGTTGTGTATTTAATTTCTAAGGAAATGAGAAGACTTATAAGTTAGCTAAGGAGGCTCAAGTAGTTCATGGAAAATCTTAAAAAAAGGAAAGAAGGAAAATAAGTAAGATAATTCTAGATCCAAATATTTTGATAAGATTAATGAAAAATGTTGGAACTATAGTAAAGCTAGACAAGTAATAAGAGACTATAAGGAGGAGGAGAAGAAAAGGGTAGATTCTTATAACATTTCTAAGAGATCCTTCCCAGATAAAGGTGATGATTTCATCACTAACTTGGCTACTCATGCATTGAAAGGTGCATGATTGATAGATTCTTGTGCTTCTTTCCACATGACCTCACATGAAGGTTGGTTTATAAAATATGAATATTATGATTGTGGAACGGTGCACTTTGGAGATTATTTTCATGTAAATATTGTTGGCCATTATAGATTCCCTAGTATTTAAGTGAAGGATATCAATGGAGTACTACATATCCCTAATTTGGTATGAAACCTATTTAAAAGCAAACTAAATAGTGTAAATAAGTAGCTTGTTTTCTTGAGGGGATGGTGAAAGATTGTTAGAGGGTCTATCATTCTTAAGAAGGTTATTTGAACTTAGATTAATCATGCATTGACTTATAGTTAATTAATATTTAATTGATTATTAGTCTAATTCTTTTCATGCACTTAAGCTAAAATTAGGAGTACTTTTATATGCTAAGTGTTTTTTATGTTAACTAAAGTGAGCTATTATTAGATCATTCTACATCACCGCATGTGATGTTGAAACTTGTGATGATATAATCAAATAATCATCTAGGGTTGCTCCTATATAGCACTCAACCCTCATTGTACTATCATAACCTTTGATAACTCATATGAAGATCTCCTTGAAGATTCGTGAGGTTCATTTTGTAAGTTTTTCTAGTTGAAGAATAGTAAATATTTATTTTGTAGATCTTTCGCATGGAAGGTTTTTTTGTTCATTATTTGATCTTGCATCTTGTGTTTATTCACAATTTTAACATAATATTAGGGCCTACATTAGCAAACCCCTTCTCAATTTATGAGGGTTTTCTTCAACTAGGGTTATAGGCTTTAGATCTTGAATTTCCATTGCCCTTTTTGCAATTTTTGGAGGTGCACAAATTTTAGGACCATTTTGGCACAAAATGGACCTCAACATTGCATTCAAGAGGTTGATTTGACAAATTTTGATATAAAGTTTACTCTATTTTGGTGTCAGGAGTTTTTGAGGCAATTTTTTTTTGCCCCAAGGGTCATACTGCTCTATTTGGCATGATTTTTAGAAAAAAAAAGAAAAAAGGGTTTGGCATTTTTATTTTTATTTTAAAGAAATTAAGAAAATATATACAAAAAAAATTATTAAAAAAAGGGGTAGGTTTCAAAAGTTGTGGGCAACACTTTCTAGGGTACCCATAGGGTATCATCTTGTGTAGGACCTTGCAGGCCCATACTACCACTTGGGCCCCTTCTTTGAACATCGGTGACATTGTGTGGGCCACCCAACAACCTCTATTACCACCAACAATACTGACATAGTCATCCACCAAATTCCATTGACCTCGATGATATTAAACTCCATACCAACGATAATTTTTATGATGTCATTATTTATTCTAGAATTAATTTTTTTGAGGCATTCTTTCTCTTGCACTGAATCTGCATTGGCAAAATATTCCATTTTTTGCTAACATATATTCTACCAATCGATTTTCTTAGGTAGCTGGATTTTTTCTGGTAAGGGGGAATATTTGTGGAATACTATGCTAACACCAGTGCTACAGCCATAGGGCAAGAGCCCTTCTAAACCCCCTTTGGCCCTAAAGGAGATTTATTTTATTTTAGCAAATGAGATATTGTCAAAAATTTGGTTCCATCAAATTTTTATTAGTTTGGGTTCTTTCACTATTTTTTGCTTGCGGTGCATTCTACAACTTGTTGAAGTTAGTGGTAATGTTTTCACTCTCGAGCTCATAACTTTTGACTTGTTTCTCCATTTTTTTTTTATTCTAGTGGCATTGGGGTGATCTCTTAGAGATCTTCAAGGCCATCCATGCACTCTTTCCATATTTTTTTAAGCGAAAGGTGAAAGCCTCTATATATATTAATATAGAAATAGGGTATTACAAAATGTAAGCTTTGAGGCTCTTGATAGCCAAATGTTATGATATCCTTACTTGCAGCTACCAAAAATTTCCTCCCTTTACCTACTAACCTAAAATTTTCCCTTACATATTAAATTTTGACTGTACATAGCCCAACAAAACCATAGACTACCTAAAATTTCCCCTTACATATTGAATATTGACTGTACATAACCCAACAAAACCATAGACTTAACTCAAATTTTTCCTAATAAACCCTTGCAAACTATCATACAACAAAAATAATTTGATCACACTTCCCTTATTCCTCCATACCATCAATTTGTATTTCATTTTTTCCTGTTGTTCCTAGAATTCTTCCAGATAATCTTGCATTGGAGGAAAAGCATTCAAATTAGGAATAACACCATGTCATGGATGACGAGAAGAGCTAGCATTATTAGGTTTATGCCTTAATTGGAAATCCTAGTAGGCTAGAGGAGGAAAAACATGAATTGGTTCATGATGCTCAAGGGAGATGAGAACCAGTATAGCATTGACCTTCCTCTTTTTAATTTCTACCATGTCTTCCCCCACACCCTGGTATGTCTCTCCAAAGCTTGTTGTAGGTACCTAAAACTTTGCATTTACATAGTGTTTTTTAGAGCATCAAAAAGTGAAATATAGACATTACCATTCAATAAGAAGTGTCATGGGAATAGGCCACCAATTCGGCTTTGTCCCTTCCACATGTCATAAGCTTGCACCACCTCCAGAAGTCTATTATCTAACAAGAACACTTCCCTTATCACCTTGCAGGAAATTAATTGCAGCACTTGAAGTGATTGTAGTAGATCAAAATTGAAATTAACTGTGAAGGAAAAAAGATTCTCCTTGCTTAAGGATATAAAATCTCATCCCCCAACACTCTCTTCACACTCTTACAAAATTGATAGCAGTGCAACTTAAAGATTCGATCAAGCTCTGCATCTCCTATTGTATCTGAGAAAGGTAACTCCCATTCTAAGACTGGCATCCACACCCTATAATTCCTCAAAAAATATTTTGTAATAGCCTTTTGACACACCTTGCAAGCCTACCAATTATACCTAATTTTTCCTTCCTCTGAAGAAGGATCTTGTTGCATATCAGCTCTCATATAAACCCTTTGCACTTGTTATTTTGCGTTGAACTACTGCTATGTTAAGAAGTGTATATAACAATATTTCCACACACGTGAGGAGGATGAAACATTATACATATGTCATCCCATCCTTCTCCACCATAAGTTATTGCCAAATTCCTTCCCAAAAAACCATTTTCCTACTTCATATTTAATACACCACCATCATTAAGCAGAATTTTTTGTACCTTACTATACCTGCAACCATAGAAATAAATGTTAGCTTTTTGAAACATAACCTCTCACTTGCTTGTTGCAGTCCATTCTGTCTTGAGAGATTCACCCTTCATCAATGTTGTGTACAAATAAGTATTGTAAGAGAGGGTGACCAACCACATTCAAGGCCCCAGGTCATAGAGAGCCAAGAGCGGAAGGCTGCCCTAACTTACCTCAACTTAAAAGGGGTGTTTAGAGATGAAGGACGAGAATGATGAGAACCATAAGATCCTTCAACCACTCTGTAGAACCAAAACTCGGAATCGGGCTAGGAGAGCTAGTTTTCGGGTTCAACACTATTCCTCAGGTAGCTCTCTACCCAAGGATGAAAGTGTGGTTCCTGGATGATAGTGTGGTGCACAGGCATCTCTTAGGTGCGTTGGCATCTGTATGACCAAAGGACTAAAAAGACAAGGTTGAACACTGAAAAATAGACTAATAGTCCAGCTAATGGTTTTTGGGAGACCAAAATAACACTATGAAATATGAAATGTATAGATGAATATGATAAAGTAAGTAGATTAAGGCTAGGGTGACAAAAATGATCTCACAAAAGAGCCTATTTTCTAGCTCGCTCCAAGAAGCACGTCCACCTACACACAATAAAGAGGGAAATTGTTGGGTGGCTATATAGGGGCCTGCCTCAGTCAAACCCCCATTTTGTTGTTTCTACCTCCACATACAACCAAGTTTGCAACAATGGAGAAATATAATATAAAGAAGGAAATGAAGTAAAGAACACAAAGCACTACAAAATAGTGTTATGCTACCCACCAAATCGTAGAGGAGAGGAGTAAAAATATTACCATCTTCACCAAGAGCTCTCTAGCTAATTGAGGATAAAATGAGAGGACTCAAGCCCTTGCTACATTGGTGTTTGTTTTCACACTTACTCTACAGAGTTGATGGAGTTTTGATGTTACTGCTATGGAGTGCAAAGTGCTACTTGAGAGTGATGGATGCTAAGAGAATGCTTGAGAAAGTGTGTAGAGAGCTAAATTGAATGCTTAAACTTGTGAAGAAGATTAAGTTGAATGCTAGAAGGATGAAATGAAGGAAGGAGTGAATTTGAAGGAGGAATGAACAAAATAACCATATTTGGGTTAGTCAGTGAAAGGAGGTGTTACAAATCAACCTCCAATGGGAAGTGTAATGCCTCTACAGGCTCTAGACGTGAGAATTTGGTAGGGATGTAAGTGCACCGTGTGGATTTCTGTGTACCAAATAGGCATCCCTGACAGTTATTCCTCTGTCGACACATAAAAAAAATGCCAAGTGGAACTAAGGCAGTGGGCTTATGTCAAATTTAGCCTTCGAATTTAGTTTTCTAAAGTGAGGAGGGGTAAAAGGGGAATTTGCATAAGAGGTGCAAATTCACTCCTATACATTTTCACCCAATTTAGTGAGCACGAATACTAATGAGTGCTTCAGTAAATTAGATTGAAGTAGTAGAGTAAGAAATGTATACCTTAATCATAAAGGACACAAACCACAATCTAGAAAACTCAAGAGTGCAAGACAAGAAAAGGAATTCATAGTCTTGCAGAACTATGAAGCTGAAGAAAGAAGGTACCCTACAGGCCCGCAGACCTGCAAGGAGGAAACCCCCAAGATATCTCACATGGAAGAAGCCAAGAAGGGGCCTTACAGACTCATGGATTTGCAAGGAAGGTGTCCTCCAAGATCTCTTAGATGAAGGAAACCCAAGAAAGCACCCTACAGACCCATAGACCCGTACAAGAGCCACCCGCAAGATCTCTTGCATGTAGGAAGTGCCCTACAGGACTGGAAACTTGTAGGGAGGTATCCCCCAAGATCTCTCACATGGAGGAAACCAAAGGAAGGCAAACTCTGCAAAGTCAAAAATAGGCTTCACAGGCGCACCTGTGAAGTGACATGTTTACCCACAGATAAAACATGTTAGAAAGCTACCATACAGGCAAGTAAGTAGATAGTCTAGCAGATTGTCAACAAGGTGAAAAATCTCAAAGGGGTCCCTTGGGAACTCGATGTAAAGAATGGGTCCACTAAAGGGATGTGTTGTTCGAAAGTAGTAGTTTTCTTTCTCAAATCGATTCATTATCAATGAATTCTTTGAAAGATGTTCACTTCATCAAGGAATATGAAAGGAAGAATATGCCTCCACATGAGGGGAAGATCAAAGCTATTCCCACTTTAAAGGAAGATTCCCAAGTTCTTTCTTTAAGAACCCATGATGAAGGAAACATATTCTATTAAGATTTCAAGTCGAGAATGCGATTCTTGAAAATCTAGATTTGTGAAGATTCTTGAGAAAAGATTCGTTGGTAACAAAGGTATTTTCCAAAAATCAAAATGTTGAAGAAGTGGTGGTCACACACAAGAGGGACAACTCAAGAAAAGAAGAGAGAAATATAAAAGAAAAAGGAAACAAGAGACATTACGAACAAAGGGCATATGGGTAGCCTGACATTTTAGGGTCAGAACTGCTCATATATATATATGTGTGTGTGTGTGTGTGTGTGTGTGTGTAGTAATAGTAGATAAAATGAACTATCATCAACCCCCTACTATATCTGACCATGTGAAGAATGCACGAAAAGACAAAGTAAAAATACAAAATTGGGTCAACATGGAAGGGAAGCCTAAATGCCCCCAATGCTTTGCATCATCCCCAATTTATCAAAAATCAAGTCATAAACACGAAAGAATGATGATACAAATAGAAGAAGGTTTAAGAAAAAAAAATCACGCTTGTATCCAAGCACCAATAGGGGTGACAAGGGTCATCCAGACACACATAGCATGATCATGAGGGAACACATCACAATACATACACACACACACACACATCTAATCTAAAGACAAAGAAGGGGCCTCCCCTTAACACTGAGCAACATAAAGGTCATCCACTTCCCACACTAGATCATCATAAGGGGAAGGAGGAAGAGCCTATAGTGGTGGAATGTTAAGAGGAGAAGTGTCTGACCCTCTCGCAACAAGGGATAAGGAAGAGGGCCCTGCAAGGTCCTCTCCATCGAGCTCTTGTTGAGCTAAGGTCAGTGACTTCTCAAAGATCATCGTTAAGGATGAAACCTCATCTAGAGAGTTAAACATGCACTTCATAGGAGTTCCATGTTTTACCTCAATGGACGAGGAAGATTGCACCTGAGATTCACTACTAGGCCCACCAAGTGATCCAGGAGTGGTGATGAACTCAAGAGAGTTCAAGAATGGTTTTGTCACTAGGACAGAACAAGTTAGCACATGACCACTGACCAATCTCTACCTTCTTCTTCGTCGGAGGAGGCGAACTCCCCACATATGAGGCTAGAGGTTTGGAGGAAGAGGAGGAGGACACAAATGCAGTAGACACCACCTAAGTGTTTATCATATCTATCAATTTTGGGAATGGCTGGACATCTAGGAGGTACATTACTAAAGGTGGCTCCACCAAAGGAGAAATAAACACTTGCACCTTTTTAGGGTTAAGTGCATTCGTATTCACAACTTAAGCCGAAAGTGATACATAGCTAGTTTGGACAGAAGCAAAGGGAAGGAGAGAGGAGGATGTAGTAGGAAGCCCTGATATATTGGCGGTTGTCTCCTCTTCCTTCCTCTATAAGGCAGTCTACTCATCCATGAGAGCCTTTCACTAGCACTTACACTCACACACAAGACAGCTTTTGTGCCTCTTTAAACTAGAGGCTGAAGGTTGCGAAGGGATGGAAGACTCATGCTCAGCCATGGGAGTTTCCACTACAGTCATTTTTGATGGAGGAACAAACTCCTAAATGGGACCAGGAGGAGCAAGTTGAGAAACAATAGGGGGAGTTGGCTCAAGTGCCTTGGTAGTGAGCCTCTTCCCACTTACTGCTTTGGGAGTAAGAGCAATAGGAAGCTACAGATCAAATTCCCTTTGGGAACCTTTCTTTCTGCCATGTAGATAATACCAGGGCCTAGGAGGCTCATTAGGGAGATCTGATATCCTAATCTTGGGCCTACACCAAGAAGGGATCATTAGACTCAACAGGTAAAAGCCAGGATTACTCATCCAATACTCTTCCCAAGAAAGGGGAGTAGACGAGCCAACCTGGGAGGAGGCAAGCTTCTCCTTTCCTTTTCAGGAAGAGGAGGCAACTGATTGTTGTGCTACAAGAAGACCCAATTTTAGCTATCCCTTGCCCTTGGTCTTGTACTTTATGTATCTCTTGTATAGTAGGTTCATTCTTGGAGGAAGCAGACCAACTGAGGTAGGCCAAAAGTGGTCTAACAAGTGTCCCACATGGTACACTAGAGACTAGTATCTAGTGTCATGCACTACATGCACGACACCTTTGTGAGAAAACTTTAAGCATTTATGAATAACAGAGGTGATCCCATTCACGGAAGCTAGCCAAGGTATGCCTAGCTTCGTTCTGAATAGATCTAACTTCAAAATGACATCAAAAACTATGTCAATGACCCTAGGTCCAACTAGGATGGACAAAGTTATCGAACCATATGGGTTTAGACAATGACCATCATGTGTACGAATGGTAGATTTTGTTTCTTCGTATTCTTTTCTATGGAGTTAATTAAGCCACAATGTATCTTCTATGATAACATTCACTCAACTTGTAGGATCTACTATGACCCCTGTCACAATGTTTCCATTGAGGCAAGTGGGAATATAGAGGGGAGAGGACTTGTTTAAGGGCAAGTCCTATGACATGAATGTCACATCTAGGGAACCTAGTAGAGGTTGTACGGTAGGATCAACCATGACAATGTTAACATAGGCCTTGGGCTGAGTGATAGAATGAGTGGGATCAATAATCATGCTAGCAGAATGTGACAGAAATGGGTTTGTAAATATCTGCAATTCACTATTCACTTTTGCCACCGATTTGTTTTTATTTTTCTTGCTACCATTGAGATGAATAGTATTGTCCTCAATGCGATCCTGTATCTCATGACACAGGTGCATACAATGTTCAATATCATATTTGTTAACTCAATGGTACTAACAGTAGGTGCTTCCATCATACCAATTCTAGGGTAAGGTTCTTTAAGAGGCTTAGGGTTTGGAAAAGTTACGATCTTATCCTTCAACAAATTTTGCAAGATGGAAGAATAAGATTTTGATAACTTTGTGAACTTCCAATCATGTCTAAGGTCATTTTCATCTGTAGTGGCTACTACATTTGCAATGGACTTACCTTTCCTAGAGATAGATACAATGGACTTTCCCTCAAAATGGGAGTGTGAGGAGTACCCCCTAAACTAAACTACCATCTGTTGATACTCTCATAGGGCTGCACACAAATGCACAAAAGAAGGTTATTTTATAAGGGAAAACTTCTCTTGCCAAGGCCTTTGTAAGTTCCCTATGAATACCTTCTGTACATTAGAATCAGGAAGCGGATACGTGATTTGTGAAAAGAGTTCTTGATACTACGCTATGAAATCAGTGGTCTTTTCATTATCTCTTTGTTTACACTGGATGAGATCTAAAAATGTCATCTTCGGCTCGTTGTTAGCTTGAAACTATCATAGGAATTGGTTTACAAGTTGATCAAATGAGAAAATAGAATTATCAGGTTAGGAACAATACCATTCAAGTGTTGTATCCTTGAGAGATCAAGGAAATAGTTTGGCGATCAATGCATCATGATGGAATAATTTTGTGCACAAGGCATTAAAGGAGGACACATATGTTTGTGGGTCCCCTTTGCTGCTGTATTTCTCAAATTTAGGAATCTCCATTCCTTGAGGGAAGGGAGTGTTCAAGATTGCAACCAACAATAGACTATGTTAGAAGAAGGGTTTGAAGATAGGTTGGGCAAAGGCTTGGGAGAGACTCGCTAAGTGGCTCTGCATCTTACCCATATTCTGAAGAAGAGTGTTCAAAATAGGGTCATTAGAAGATAAAGGGCCAAAGGAACCTCCTCTAGAACCATCACTAGAGCCACCACCACTAGTAGTGCCTTCGTTGGAGCCACCTCTGCTTCTGAGGCCACCACCATGGCCTCCACTGAAACCACCTCCACTAGCATTGCTTCCACTACAACTACCAAAGCCCCTACCACTCATCCCACCAAAGCCTTCATAGCTAGAGGTGACAGGTTGGGTGAAGCTAAAACCCAAGGGGATCTTGTTAAACTCTAATAGTTTTGGATCCCTTAGAGGAAGAGGGGATACTGATCGAGGGTATGCGATCATCCATGTACACCAATGTAGGAGGCATCGACAGTCCTAGCTATCTCTCATGGTCTTCAAAGGTGACTCCTCATACAATGTTAGGACTTTTTGAAGGAGCACATGCATTGCTTAGACTATTGAGACTAGCCATGAACTCTATGCCTGTTCAATCTTTTCCAACCATTTACTTTACCTCACTAATTATGCGAGTGGCCCTGGCCATCTTCAGGTTTCTTTCGAAGTGATTTTCTAAGTTTCCCAACCCTTTGCTAAGGGCAGAGACATTCTGAAGGAATTTGAATAGCCTCATACTCGTCCATTGACCATGGTGTAGGAGACATAGGAGGAGTGGGGACGTGGTTGGTCTAGTTAGAGAATCCTATCTCGACCCTCAACAACTACTCTTGTGTGGCTAGACCAATGATGGGACCAAATAAAAGGCCTATAGAGAAACTAGTAGTGACCTTTGTCCTTTCCATTGGAAGGTTTAGTATACTTCTCCTAAAAATATACCCATAGATTGTGGATTGGATCGTGATGCTCATAAAATTTCACAACAATTAGGAGCACAATGATCACAAGGTACAAGAGGAAAGCCTTAACACCAATAGATGAACAAACGTTGGTTTATATCAGGTTCACCAAAAATGTAAGAGAGGGGGACCAACCATGTTTAGGGCCCCAGTTCATGGAGAGCCAAGAGAGAAAGGCTGCCCTAACTTACCTTAGCTTAAAAGGGGTATTTAGAGATGAAGGATGAGAATGATGAGGACCATAAGATCCTTCAACCACTCTATAGACCCAAAACTCAGAATGGGGCTAGGCAAGCTAGTTTTCAGGTTCAACACTATGCCTCATGTAGCTCTCTTCCTGAGGATGAAAGTGTAGTTTCGAGACAACAACGTGATGCGTTGGCCTATCTTAGGTGTGCTAGAATCCATGTGACTAGAGGAATAAAAAGACAAGGTTGAACACTGGAAAATAGACTAACAACCTAGCTAATGGTTTTTAAGAGAACAAAATAACACTATGAAATACAAAATGTATAAAGGAATATGATAAATTAAGTAGGCTAAGGCTAGGGTGACAAAGATGATCTCACAAAAGAGCATGTTCACTAGCTATCTCCTAGAACCACATCCACCTACATACAATAAAGAGGAAAATTGTTGGGTGCTTGTATAGGGGCCTGCCTCAATCAGAAGCCCGTTTTGGTGTTTCCACCTCCACGGACAACCAAGTTTGCAACAATGGAGAAATATATGATAAAGAAGGAAATGAATTAAAGAACACAAAATCACTACAAAACAATGTTATGCTACCCACCAAATAGTAGAGGAGAGGAGTAGAAAGCTTACCAACTCCACCGAGAGCTCACTAGGTAATGAAGGATAAAATGGGAGGACTCAAGCCCCTATTACAATGGTGTTGGTTCCACACTTGCTCTATGGAGTTGATGGAGTGTTGATGTTGGTTCTATGGAGTGCAAAGTGTTGCTTGAAAGTGATGGATGCTAAGATAATTCTTGAGAAAGTGTGTAGAGAACTGAATTGAATTCTTAAGCTTGTGAAGAAGATTAAGTTGAATGCTAGAAGGATGAAATGAAGGAAGGAGTGAATTTGAAGTAGGAATGAAGAAAACCACCATATTCGGGTCGGTCAGTCAAAGGGGGAATTACAAATCAACCTCCAATGGGAAGTGCAATGCTTTTGTAGTCTCTAGACATAGGAATATACTAGGGACATAAGCACATCATGCAGACGTCTGCACGCCATGTGGGCATCCTGACAATTATTCCTCTACCGACACACAAAGAAACTACCAAGTGGAATAAATACAACGGGCTTATGTGGAATTTAGCCTTCAAATTTGGTTTTCTAAACTGGAGAGGGGTAAAAGGGGAATTTGCATAAGGGGTGCAAATCCACTCCTATGCAAGTACATTATCCTATTAGGACTTGTGAGGGTTTTAACAGCTTCACACAACTTGTGCACATTAATTCACAACCTTTTAGATGTCCATGTTTAATGCAAACAATTTGCATCTTTAAATGATGGTTTAGCAATCAAATTTTATCTTTTTAATGATTTCTCATT
This sequence comes from Sequoia sempervirens, assembly GCA_007258455.2. Classification (NCBI taxonomy): domain Eukaryota; kingdom Viridiplantae; phylum Streptophyta; class Pinopsida; order Cupressales; family Cupressaceae; genus Sequoia; species Sequoia sempervirens. Next base: position 111,629,974 of record VDFB02086081.1, read on the forward strand.
AAATTGAAAAATCTATGGGTATGCAACTTTGAATCATGCACTCAAGCAAACACAACCCTTTCCTCCAAATTCTAGCTATGCTTGTCAATACTTTCTCTGCTTACTATTTCTACTAAATATGGGAAGGAATTTAACTTATCATCATTTTCCAATAGACACACTTCTTCTTTTTGGCACCCCATACTTGCTAGTCGGTCTGGTAGCATGTTTCCTTCATGATATGTATGCAAAATATAATAAGAATCAAACTCATCCAATAATTTCCATACATTTTGCATTACATACTTTAAGTGCCAGTTACAACACTCCCGTTCTTTGCATGAATTGATAATTATTAATGAATCTCCTTCTATATGGATTTTTTTGATGTGAAGATGTCTTGCAAGTTGTAAACCATAAAGAATAGCCATTGATTCTACCATGTTATTCATTCCTAGTGGTAGAGAAATTGATTTGGCTGCCTTCACTAACCACCAAGAGTCTCTAATACAAATCCATGCCCCTGAAGTACCTAGATTCCCTCTCAATGCACCATCAAAATTCATCTTATAAAAACCTATTATTGGTGGGTGCCATTCAATTGTGCTCCTGTCCACCTTCAGCTTATAAGGAAGCTTCATGCTTCCTTTGAAAGGTAGGCTTATGCCTTTCCAATTCTTTAGAATTCTATTGCCCCATGATGTGCACAAAGAACCAACATTCTTTTGATCTTGAATAGACACATTTACTACCTCTATGATTGATTTTTCAATGACTGCATGAACACTTTGATATGAGGCAAGTTTTTTTCTAAAAATGTGCTTTTTTTGTTCCCACCAAATGGATCATGTTACTAAAACTATAATTAAGCACCAAATGCATCCAAAGAAAGATGAATTATATAACATAGGCCATGAAGTAAAGAGATCCCATATTGAATTTGGTAATGGAGCATAATAACTCATTTTTTGCATTACAAATACCCAACAAATTTGGGCAAAGGAGCATTGCAAAAACAAATGATCAGGATCTTCCAAGCTTTGACCACACAAAACACAACTAAAAGGCTCTATAATTCCCAATTTGGAAAGTTGATCACTTGTGATCACTCTTTTTCTTAACACTAGCCATGCAAAGCTCCCTGCTTTTGGCAAAACCACACTATTCCAACGAAATGAGTAAGACCTATAGGTCTGTATTTGAGCATCTTTATTAAGAATCACTTTTTATCCTTGTTTGATTGAATAACAACTCTAGGTACTTTTTATTTTTTATTTTTTATTCTAGTGAATTACTTGGACATTTTGGCTCTTAGAAATTTCTTGTTTGCATGGGATGGTTTGTTTTAGGCTATTCTAAATGTATTTCTATTATTTTGTCAAATTTGGGCATTCTAGACATATTTTACATGGTATAATTTTTTCATGGGAGGAGGCCATGTGGTTTGCTTATAGTATGTGCCTTTTGTATTCACACTATGATACAAAGCACCATGGGTTGGTTGTGAGTGCCTTTGTTTCCCCATCACACCTTTGTCAAGTGAGTGTCCCTTCCATGACAACATTGAATCCTAGTGATTCATGCCTCATGTGTGTGTTCCATAGTTTGCATACCCTTTTATATGTAGGTACTCTTCATTTGTGTTAGTGAACACATTTTTCCTTTATGAAATTACATATAAAAATGTCTCTATGATGTATAAGAAGGAAGCATCAATTCACAATAGTTGGATAGATTACCATTGCTTTGGTAATCTTCCTTTGAATTTTGATTGAGATACAACTCCCTCTTCTGATATAATTTTTATTTTTTGAATATATATGAATTCAAGGGTATGCTTTTGACCATAAAGCAGGAAAGGAAAACTAACACTTGCTCATAGCCATCATACAAGTGCAAAGAAAAATGCTTGAGATTAAACTACTGTGCTAAAATGAAATGGACTAGCAAACAATTAATATCGTGAATCAAAGATCAAATTACTAATGATTGTTGACTCGACTCAATACAATTCAATCACTTATTGCAAATAAGTTGAATGAAAAGACACTAAATAGAAAATCCTCAAAGGGAAGGAATATACAAATTCTTTTCAAAGCTCGCAAACTCACTTACAAACATTAACATCTAATTCATAATTACTACACATAGATAATAACATTCATAGAAATGAATTAAAACTTCAAAACTTGATCCTTTATTATGATCGATTCTCACTCATGCATCACAATGTAAGGGGGATCAAAATTTTGGACCTTTGCAACATCTTACAATTGAATATTTAAACTCAAATATCGTAATGGTTACGATCTCTTGAAACTAATTCTTGAAAGTTAACCACTATTTAGTCAAATAAAAGGTAGCCAAAAATTGACTAACCTTGTTAGATTATGACAACGCCAATAATTTCTATTTATGGGGACAATTATGATTACACCCCATATCCAAATTGATATGATAGGAAGATGAATCATCACTTATTGTACTAACAGTAAGCAAACCACATGGCCTCCTCCCATGCAAAAATTCTACCACATTCACTTTCTAGTGACTGTTGATATGCTACATAAGACTGTTATGTGTAGTTCTTTAATTGTTGAGGATTTCTTAAATCCAACTCACTAGATTTCCATCACATCGCCTTTCTTTTGTTAATTAAGTTCAAAGAAATTTATGTGTACTTCAACATTAATTTCTTCCAAATAATCTTAACCAATTTTTCCCTTTCATTCTAAAAATCCTCTTCACCACTATTCATTCTATACAATGCTAATTTCTTCTTCAATTATGTCAAGCTCATAGAATGAAGTGGTTATGGAGAGTGATTTACTAGCTCTAGAAGGTGTTGAATGTAGTGTTATTCATAGGTTGGTGATAGACCAACTAAGGGAAGTATTCTTGATCTGCAATGATGTGGAAAAGGAAGTCATCCACAAGATTATTGGTGAGCACTTTATGTCTCAAGTGCACGTCCACAACTCCAATTTGCTTGAGCGCTTTCTATACAACATTATACGCACTTATCATCTTTTTGGATGGGGTTTGTGAGCCACCAAGTGTCTGGTTCACCCATGATATTTGTAATGTGTTGAAGATGCCCTAATGGGATTTCTATTTATCCACATATGGTTTTGATTGGTGATACAATATGCATCACTTATGTGTTGCATAATCAAAGGGACGGTCAAGTTGTTACCCTATCAAGTGTGCTATCCTTGAGAGAAACAATATGGAGACATTCTCCCACTACGTAAAATTCAATGAAAACCTTTTCTCTCCCACGTAGATAGTGAAAATTCAAGAAGTGATTGAGGCTATCAAAGTCCTCATGTTCACTCTCTATGTCTGAAACCCCCGTGCTATGAAATCACCCCTTTTTTGGTAATGTAATACAAATTTTTATTGATAAATATATAAATATATATCCATATTTTGGCTTGCTAAATTTCTCTGTGTTATGAAAATTATTTTTGGAAATATTTTCTTCTTTGCATTTACTATTTGTAACTTTTCATTTTATTCTCATTCAAAATGAATGGAAAACTATATTTTTTTCTAAGAAATATTTTCTTTATTGTAAACACATCCACAGTAATGAAGTAATTTTTAGCCTTAAGTAAACTAATTGAATGTTTCTAGGTAAGTTCCAAAAATATTTTGGAGCCTTCTATAGTTGAGAAATTTTCTTTTATGTCATTGTGTTGCATAGATAGTTACTATTGCACAAAAATATTTACTTGTTAATTCCCAATACAATCGCAAGAGTTAATGAATCCATGGTAGGAGGTTAAACCATATCACGAAACCAGGTGTTGTGCTATACAACACAAGGATACCAAGGGTGCACACCTTGCAAAAATCCCCCCCGATCTAAGTGAGGGGTTCAAACTCGTGACCTAGGCTCTAATACCAATTGTTCCATAGATGGTTGTTGTTACACCAATAGATCAACTTGTTAATGCTTGATACAACCGCTAGAGTTAATGAATCCATGGGAGGTGGTTAAACCATGTCATGAACCTAAGCACTGCATTGCATAACACAAGGAGACCAAGGGAACTTAGCTTGCAACATGTCGTATAGAATAAACTTGAAACTTTTTAATTTTTCCATTAGTCTTGTATGAGAACTGAGAGAATAATTACAAGTTATCTTTAGAACTTTGGTAGGGATGAAGAAGTTTTGAGAACCCTATCCATAACCAAAAACAGTTTCAAAACTTTAAAAAATACCACAAAACCTTTAATTACTTTGATACTCACCCATGCAATTCTCTTCTTTGATTAAAAATTACTTTATATAATCTTTGAGTTCCAAGACTAACCTATAAATTTACCAAAAGTCAAGCTTTTTGGGTAAGATGCAAGTTCTAAAACTACTTCAATGATCTACACAATTTTGAAAACTTGGTTAAATACTAATGAACATTACCCTTTAATACTCCCAAGTATTTTGAAGGAAATTTCTAGGGTATGGGACTAAAAATGATGGCAAAAATTTGTACCTTTAGATATTATCCTACATGCATTTATTGTTTTCACATAGTTTTAGTACCTATCTTGGTTCTCTCTTTTTGCATTATGGGGGGTCTCCTTTGTTGGTGCTAATGCTTCCTTGGTTTCATTTTTGGAGTGGTGTGTCTATTTATTGTTCCTATGTACTTGGAAGATGCAGTGGTTGGTTACCCCAACATTTCAATGAGATGGAACATTTACCATTCTTCAAAAAAATTTCATGATCTAATCCCTTTATCATTTATGTTTTCTCCTATATAGCCCTCAAACCTCATTGTATTATCATAACCTTTGAGAACTCATATATGAAGATTTCCTTAAAGGTTCTTGAGGTTCATTTTGTAAGTTTTTCTAGAATTGAGGAATAGAAAATCTTTATTTTGCAGATCTCTTGCATGGAAGGTGTTTTTTGTTGTTGTTTGATACTACGTCTTTTGTTTATTCATAATTATAAAAAAAAATGACACTTTTGTTAACTATACATATGCATGATTTAATTCAATAGTTCTTTAATTCCTATAGTGAAGACATCTATCTTATCCTTGTCTTCATCAATAGAACTAGCAAACAAGAGGTTTGTTGTGTCTAATCTTCATGGTCATGCTTTTGGGCATCTAAGGTTGCAAATCCTCTAGAGATTAAGCAACTAGTAGTTAAAATAATGTTATCGCACCAAAGAATGGGTCATATAGGTGAGAAGGGTTTAAGGGACCTAAAAAGAAACCTTGTTAAGGTTTTAAATGATTATATATATATATATATATATTTTTTTTTGTGAGCATTCTATGTATTCAAAATAAAACCAAATCCATCATTTCTCTAGTTCTCATAAATATTTTGGGGTGTGAGATTTAATCCATTCTAATATATTTGATCCTATTTTATTCATTCTATTTATAAATATATATTATTTTTTCTTTAATTTATGATTATACTAAGACATGGGTATATTTCATTAGAAATAAATCTAAATTATTTCAAGATATTTTAAATATCTAAAGGCTCTTTTAGAGAATAAAACTAATACAAAGATTAATATTTTAAGAACTTATAATGGTAGTGGGTTTTATTTACAAAATTTTGATAGATTCTTTAAGGATCATGGGACAAAAAGACATTAGACAACTCTATATACCCCTCAAAAAAAAAAAAATTTAAATATAATGAACACAATATGGATTGAGAGGGTTAGGATTACACTTAGTGGGGTTAGCTTGGAATAAACTTTTTTGGGAAGAAAGCATTATTGTATCTTGTTACTTGGTCAAAAAGTATCCTATATCTACTCTTATTAATAAGAAACCTATGGACATATGTTTGAGAAAAATTCATCATTGATACATCTTTTAAGTCTTTGGTTGTGAAGCATATGAACATATTATTGGAGAGAAGTAGTCAATGTTGGGGAATAAGGCCATAAAATGTATCTTCATTAGCTATGGGGTGTTGGCCTTGTCGTTGCACCAAAAGGTTGATCTGTTAATGCCTGATACAAGCTTCAGTTAAGATCCATACGAGGTAGTTAGACCATGTCACAAACCCAAGTGTTGTGCTACAAGGAAGACCAAGGGACACACCATCTTGCAATAATCCCCCCAGCACAAGCAAGGGGTTTGAACCTGTGACCAGCTCTGATTCCAATTGTTGGCCTTGTCGTTGCACCAAAAGGTCAATCTGTCAATGCCCGATACAAGCGTCAATTAAGATCCATAGGAGGTAGTTAGACCATGTCACAAACCCAAGCGATGTGCTACAAAGAAGACCAAGGGACACACCATCTTGTAAAATGGGGTTGATATAAAAGGATAAAATATTTGGGGCCATATTATTGAGGTAATTTTATATGAATTTTTTTTTTTAGAGAACTTAAATTTTCTTCTTGGACATTATAGCTGAAGAAGGATGGAAATAAAGATCTAGTTCAACTAGCCCCAAAGATCAAGAAGGTTAAACTAGAAACCAAAAAAGGAATTGAAGAGAATGAGATGTTAGATGGTTTAGATATTTTAAAAGAAGAGAGAGGACCCTCGTCTCAATCATTAAGTAATTCTACTCAATAAATGTTGGAAAGACAAGGGCAAACAACTGAGAGGGGGGGTGAATCAGTTGTTTGAGAATTTCATACTTATTCAACTTATTAACCTTATTCTCAGATCTGATCAATAACCATGAAAGTATAAATGAACAACACATCAGAAACACACATAACACCAAGATTTTTACGTGGAAACCCTGTTAGGGGAAAAACCATAGTGGAGGTTAGTCCAAAGGATTATAAGGAAATATGAATGGGGAATGCACATGCATTCAGGCACATTTCCTAGAGCTCACTATTCAATTACAAGAGGAAGAAACACTATCTTATAGAAAGATTTTGATTACATCCATTAGATTTGAACTGAGAAAAATAGCATATGCTAATGCCTGATTACAGTTTCGGTTAAGCTCATGAACACTTCTTCACACTCTGATCTACCTTCATATGATTTGAAAAATATTCACACATAGGACTCACACACTTCACACACACTTCTACTCATTACATCGAAAATGATAAAATAATCGCTAATATATATCTGCAACAAGGAATTACAACGCTACAAGTCGGCTTCAACAAAATAATAAAAAGAATATAAACAGTCAGCCCAAAACAATAAAATATTTTCATGCAAATAAACCAAGGTTGACCATAAAATAGTGAAGAACCAAAATAACATCCTCAAACATGAGCCACTTCAATTAATTACTCCTCGAAGATCCACAATGCGCTACAAACACCTTGTAGGCCAAGAAAATGAAAAACATGAACATGTAATAGAAAATCTCAGATCGCGAGCATAATGATTAATGCAAACGTACAACATAGATAAAGCATGATCTAGAAACATCCAAAAAAATCATGAATCACCAGAGAATCATCCACAACAACCGAACTTACTAAAATCACATAATCTTCATTCAGGAACACAAACTGAAGTAACAGAAAAATTGTCAAAATACAAATCTTCATAACTTGATCAAATCTTCACGCAGATCTCTAAAACTTGATGTGGATAAACTTTATATACTCAAAAAGAAATCCTTTACTCCACAACCTCTAAACAACAATGTACATAACTCACTGATAGACTAAACTTCACTTCACCATTGACAACTTGCAACTCTTTTTATTACAATTTTCTCAATATCCTCAACATATACAACTTCTAATGCATTAATGCTAATAGTGTTGACATCAATGACAATCACATATCATAAAAACAACCACAACATCCAAAATTATCCCCCTTTGGCATTGATGGCAATGCATGATGTGAAAAACACCATCAACGCAACTACACTTACTCTCCCTTAGGTTTTGACTCTTCTCCTCAACTCTTCTCCCTACAAATATTTTTCACATTAATCTTCTCCCATTTTTACATCAATGTCAAAGATCTCTTCTATATAAGCTCTGAACCACATATCTGAACATTTGACTACTCCCCCTGAGTAGCAACCACCACAACATCAATCTGGATCAAAATATGACCATGAAATGCATAGATTGATGCAATTCAATGCATCTTAGTTATGATTAGGAGGGGTAATCACCTCTAAATTCCCTATGAGATACTCAAAAAGTATCCTTAGGCAAGAGCTTGGTAAAGATTTCTGCAATCTTCTCCTTAGAAGGTACATACTCCAATCTGACTTCCTTTCCACTTACTTTCTCTCTCAAAAAGTGAATCTTGATAGATATATGTTTGGTCTTTGAATGTAGCACCAGATTCTTAGAAATGTTAATAACACTTGAGTTATCACAAAATATAACAATAAGATCATCATACACAACTTTGATATCCTTCAACATCCACAATACTTGAGTACAATTATTAGCAGTAGTGATGTATTCTTCCTTTGTAGTAGATAAAGAAATAGCATATTTCTTCTTGTTTAACCATGAAATCAACTTCTTTCCCAAGAAAAATTCTCCACCACTAGTACTTTTCCTATCATTCACATCTCCTGACCAATAAACATTAGTAACAAAACTTAAAGTAAGATCATCATCTTTAGGATACCACAGGCCAAAATGAACTGTCCCCTTCAAGTATATGAAAATCCTCTTCATAATAGTCACATGAGATTCTTTAGGATCAACTTGAAATATTGCAACAATACATACAACATTCATGATATCAGGCCTAGTTTGAGTCAAGTAAAGAAATCCACCAATCATTGATTTGCATCTAGTTTTATTTGCCTTTAGAGAATCATCATCTGTTGTTAACTTGCATCTGGTCACCATGGGTGTACCAATTGGCTTTGAATATTCCATACCAAATTCATTCAATAATTATTTCACATACTTGGACTGAGATATAAAGATCCCCTTATCTAACTAAGTGATTTGCAATCCCAAAAAGAATTTCATCTCTCCAATCATTGACATCTCAAACTAACTTTGCATCTCATCAAAAAGCTTCATGCACAAGCTATCATCTCCTCCAAAAATGATATCATCAACAAAGACTTCCACAATCAAATCTCTATTATGATCAATTTTGAAATAAAAATTACTATTAGAAGTACCTTTGTTAAATCCAAGCTTCAACAAGTACTTATCCAATTTGGCATGTCATGGTCTAGGGGCTTGCTTGAGTCCATACAATGTTTTCTTCAATCAAAAAATCATATCTCCCTGATTAGTCAACAAAAATCCATTTGTTTGTTCAACATACACCTCTTCTTCCAACTCACCATTTAGAAAAGTTGACTTGACATCGATCTGATAAACCTTGTAGTTTTTGTAAGTAGCATAAGCAAGAAACAATCTCACAGCTTCAATTCTAGCAATAGGGGAAAAGGTTTCATCAAAATAAATACCTTCCATCTATGAATATCCCTTACATACCAGTCTTGATTTGTTTCTAACCACTTCACCTTGTTCATTTAGTTTTTTTCTAAAGACCCATTTAGTTCCAATTACATTTTTATCCTTAGGTTTGGGAACAAGAATCTATGTATCATTCTTTTCAATCTATTGTAGTTCCTCTTTCATTGCTTCAACCCAATGTTCATCTTTGAATGCTTCATTCACATTGTTAGGCTCAGTCTTTGAAATTAAACATTATTCTTCTACAATATTTCTCCTAGTCAGAACACCTTTGTTCTTATCACCTATGATTTGATCTTCTGAATGATTCAATCTTACATACCTCAGAGTCTTAGGGCATTCTTGAATTTTAGGTTCTTCTGATTTCTCTTCACCAATTTCTCTTTCCTCTTGATATTCACTGAAAGGATTTGAACTTGATTTTAAATTTGATCTCTATTAACATTCCCATCATCTGAATCATATCCATAGGTTCTAGATGGTGTAACTGTATTTTCATCAACCTTGACATTTGCACTTTCAAACATTTTCTTCAATTTCTTATTGTAGCATCGGTAGGCCTTGCTTTTAGTAGAATAACCCAAAAAGATACCTTCATCATTCCTAGCATCAAAATTTCCTATATCTTCATCTCTTTTGATATAAAATTTTCTTCCAAAGATCTTGAAATATCTATCAGTAGGCTTATGACCAATCCATAGCTCAAAAGAGGTCTTACCAGTTGTAGACACGTAAAATATACTGATTGACATTGTGCATCTGACCCTAACTTACTAACATCGTTTCTTCCTAAATCATTCCTCGGTTTAACCATTTAATCAAATCCTCTTTATCTGATTAAATTCATCAATATTCCTCTCTTAATTAAATAAATCATTTTATTTGATTAAGTCGTCCCTTTTGTTAATTAAATCAATCCATCTGATCTAATTATCCCTATTCAATTAAATAATCAATTTATTTGATTAAATCTCTAAAGTCTATCCATTAAATTAAATAAATTAAAACCTTATTTGATTTAATCTAACACCATCTCTTTTAATTAAATAAATCAAAAACCCTTATTTAATTAGCCTCTTGTCATCTTCCTCTCTTATTTGATTTAAATAAATCCATAAATTTGAGTCAAATAGGTCACATCATCTAACCTCTCTCATTAAATTAATTAACCCTTGATTAATTTAATCTCATCTCATGTCCCATCCTCTAGATAATGCAAGTTGCACATGAAAATAGATTTAATTCATTTATTAAATCTCTATTTTCCTCACAAGGCATCTTTTGGAATATTCTCTCAATTTGAATTCAAAAATTCCAAGTCAACATGTACATCCAACAAGGAAATAAATTCATCTTACATGTCCTTTTCCTTGAGCCAAGTGGAATTTATTGTAATTTCCCTTCCCTCTTGCAAGTCATTTCAACAAATTTGAATTTCAAAATTATGCATTTATTGGCACAAACCCCAAATCTTGCACATCCTCCATCCATTCATAGCTTGACAAGTGGCATCATACCATTGGATGAATGTTAGTCCCACATTGCTCAAATTTGGACATTCATCCATAGCACATTTAATCTTCAGACCTATCTTTGTCTCAACCATAGCCTTAAAGATCTTGAAGTTTTCCAAATCTTCAGATTTCTCCCTTAATAAAGTAGCTCACATCATTCTTGAATAATCATCAATAACCAACATGAAGTATTTGTATCCTTGTAAACTTCTGACACTAGAAGGACCACACAAATCAGTATGCACAAGCTCCAACAATCCATTTGAATTATGTTGTTTTCTTTGAAATGAAATTATAGTTTTCTTTCCTAACTAACATTCCTTGCATATGGCATTAGTAGGTTTCATCAACTTAGGAGGATCTCTCACAGCCTTAGTAGAACTTATCTTGATAATATTTTAAAAGTTAACATGACAAATTCTCCTATGCCACAACCACCTTTCATCAACTTGAGCAATCAAGCAATTTTTATTAGCAACACTCAGGTGAAAGATATTACCTTTTGTTTTTGTACTTGATGCAATCAATTTTCCAAAATTTCCAAATATTTTGCACTTTCCATCCTTGAACTAAAGATTGTATCCCTTATCAACCATCTTTCCAACACTTAAAATATTATTCTTCTAAACTTCAACATATAGGACATCATCAATATTATTCTTACCATCAAGGGAAATGCATCCTCTTCCATGGACCACACCAGCTTTATCATCACCAAATCTCACAACACTACCATCATACTTTTCCAAGCTCACAAACTTAATTTTATCTCATGTCATATGATGTGAACATCCACTATCAATCACCCATTCATTTTTCTCTTCAAATCGAGCAGCTAGAGCTTTCTCCACATTTGTACAACTAGCAGATTTAGTAGACACAAGATTATTTTCCTTGATAGAAATAAATAAAAATTCATCTTCACTTGCATTTCCTCTATTAGATTCATCATTTGTCACACCTTCATCAATAGAATAGTAACACTTATTTTGGAATTTAGGCTTGTTATATCTTGGCTTAGAAGCTCTTTCAGGACACCTTGATGCAAAATGACCTATCTTATTGCAAGATAAACATTTAATAGGAAACTTCCCTTTATACTTACCTTGTCCTCTGGCTTCTCTTTCATATTCAGTGCTTCTAACTCTTCTAGCTCTTTTTCTTCTTCTTCCATCTGTTTCATTTCATCCTCATACTTGAATGTTTTTCTTGATGAACTTTCACCCAGATCATATCTTTGTTTATCTCTTCCAGAAGTAGTGGCCTTGAATGCAGATTCTACCTTAGGAAATGTATCACCAAATTTACTCAACTCAAAAGCAGTAAGCTTACCAATCAACATATCTCTAGTAACATTTGTTGTAGTCTGTAGCTCTTCAATAGCACTAGCTTTGACTTTGTAGGAAGTAGGTGGTGCAGGAGCTCCCAAGGTCCTTAGGGGTTAGTTCAAGAGCCATGAGTTTGCAGGGGTTAGGAAGACCTATCAAACATTCCAAAGCATCAACTATGATGTCTTGAAGCCTATAATGGCATTTGGCATGGATAAATGTAATAAGGGAGTCAACTGTCCTAAGGGTCCTAATAAGGACCCTAGGACCAAATTGCAATATAAAGGGAACAATCATGTTCTAGGAGATTAGGTAGGTTTATAATGCTTTAATGGTGTCAAATAAGGTTGAACAATAATAATGTAATGGTTTTTAATGTTTCTAGTTAGTGGGAAATAATAAAATGTAAGTTTGGAAATTCAAATTTTTGAATTCCAATTTGGGCGGGTAAATGAGTTTTGTGAGTTTTAATAATTTTAATGTAACCTAATCAACCCCAAATGGTTGGATCAGTTGGGGAATGGTTCTGTAATCCCCAAATTATCATTTGTATGGAGGTTGACCAGTTGGTGAAGGTACTGTACAGACTGTTTCTGGAAATAAGGAAAAAACACAGTTTTCTTGAATTTTTATGGTGTTCTTTTGATGAATACTTGATCTCTATTGAATTTATGTCTAGTAGGATGCTTCAATAATTTGAGTTTAAATTTTTTAACACCATTGAAGGCTCTGAAAGCAATAAGAATTAATTTATTTGCAAATTATATTGACTGTCCTCAGGAAACTCTATTTTTTTCATTGATTTTGAGAGTCATCATGAAGTAATAATCCATTTCATGAGATTTTGTGACTAAAACTTGTGAAATGGATCCTATTTAACATGTATCATACAAATCTAATCAGTTAATGTGTAGAAAAGAGGAATCCTAGGGTGTACACCGAAGTTTGACTGTGGAAAGAGAATGAATATGGAGGCTAGGGTATAGCAGTAGAAGATCTGCCTTAAGGAGGGGTAATTTTTTGAGTTGGTAATGATTCAAAATGTTTTCCTAATGGTGTAGAGTCAATAAAAAAGTTCTAGAAGTGTGTGGAAAGCCAAAATCCAAGAAGCCCTAGTTTTGAGACATTTTATGGAGGGTTTTGTGATAAGGGATCTTAGAGGTGTCATAGAAGGTTAGGACCTTGAAAATCCTTGGTTTTGAGACAATTTGAGACACTATTGAAAGTTTCATGGTCAGGGGATAAAGTTAGAGAGGGGTTGCTTTGTAAAAGTAGGCTAATTCAGTAGCCTTGAGCAGGGTAGGTGTATTGAAAGTATATGTTGGTCAAAGGAATGACTATTGGTTTTTATATATGTTATGTAGGCCCTAAAAGGGTATCTCAATCCATATTTTATTTGTTAAGTGTTTTGGAAAGTTTGAGTGTAAAGTGGCTTAAACCGGGTTGCCTATGCTACAAGGGAGGACATGCTATATGGTGGAATTTTGATAAGTTCTTTGAAACCCATTTTGAAATTGATCCGATGTTAATTTGTGAGTCATTTTGAGAAGGTATCCACCTCCCTCTACACTAGAGTGGTATCAAAGCAGTAAGTAGGTCCTTTAGGGATTGAATAATCAACAATGGCACCAAAAAATCAACTAACAAGAGAGTTGGAAGAGTTGAAGGAAATATTGGAAAGGGAGAGAAGAGAAAGAAGGGAAAAAGAATCAGTAAGAGCAAGAGAAGAAAGGAAATGGAGAAGGGAGAGAGAGACCATGTAAGTAATGATAAATAACCTTGAGAGGAGTAGGAGGAGAGAAGAATAAGAAGACCAAGAAAACAATGATGAAGAAGAAGAGCATGTGAGGGTAAATCAGGAACAACCAGTAGATGAGACAGAGGACCCTGAGGAAAGGAGGTTACTAAGATTGTTGAAGGTAGTACAAGGTCATGGAGGAAAGGGTCACATAGACTTTCCTATCTATCAAGGGAAGATGGATAGTGAAGAGGTGTTGGGATGGCTTGATGCCTTAGAAAACTATTTTGAGTTTGAAGAGATGGATGAAGAGAGGAAGGTTAAGTTTTCCAAAACTAAGTTGAGAGGTACAACACTAACATGGTGGACTAGTTTTCAGAATGATAGGATGGCTTGGGGATTGGTAAAAGTCTCTACATGGGCTAGGATGAAGAGTTTGGTCAAAGAGCAATTCCTACCATCTGATTATACCATTCATGTGAAAAGGATGAGGCAGAATTTAAAGAAAAAGGACATGGATGTGATGTCCTATACTGAGCAATTTCACAAGCTTAGTATCAGAGGAGGTTATGAAGAAGAGGATGAGAAAATAGCCAGGTACATCAATGGCTTGAGGTACAATCTACAAGATGAGATTGGTTTGCAATTGCCAAGGACATTAGGAGAATGTTTTCAGTTGGCCATTAGAGCAGAAGAAAAGGTGAAGAGGAAGCAAGAAAGATCAAGAAATGGTGGAAGAGGAGGTAGTTCAAACAAGGGCAGAGGTAATAGAGAGCAAGGACAAGGTAGTAATGATAAGAGCAACAATGACAAAGGCAAAGATATATTTTCTGATCAAAGAGGAGGATACACTCCTAGAGGAGGAGGAAGATTTGGACAAGGTAGAGGACCATTCATAGGTAGGTGCTTTAATTGCAATGAACCAGGGCATCCTTCCTTCAAGTGTCCTAAATGGGAACAAGCTGATAAAGGCAGAGATAGGAGAGCTAACTTGGTACAAGAAGAAGAAGACAAGAAGGAGGAATCAAAAAATTCATGGTAGACCCTATGACTGATGGTGAGTTTCTTATGATTAAGCAAGGAGAAAGACTTCATCAAGAGCCAAAGGTAACTATTTTCAAAACAAATTATTTGAGTCATGGTAAGATCTACAGATTGCTCATAGATTCAAGGTCACATAGCAATTTAGTTTCAGTTGATATAATAACCAAGTTAGGGATTGAAACATTTGATCATCCTACTCCCTACAAGGCCACTTGGGTGACTCAAGGATAGCATGTAGAGATTTGTAAGAGAGCTTATGTAGATTTCTCAATTGGATCATATCATGATAGGGTGCTTTGTGATGTCATTCCAATGACTTGTGGTCATATCATCTTGGGAAGACCATGGCAGTATACTAGGCAGACATTGCATGATGGATACCATAACACATATTTGGTTCACAAAGGAGATAACAGATACAAATTAGTGCGTTTGCCTTTGGAGCAGTCTAATGATAGTTTTGTGATTTGTTTTGAGAAGAGTTTGCAGGTGAATAAGCAGGGTGAAACAGGGGAAGGCATTGGTAGGCTGAGAAAAGACAAGCTGCAGCAGGGTTGTGAAGGATACAGTCCTAAAAACCAGAATTTGTGGGACTTGGATAGTATTAAGGTGGGGACTATTGAATGCCATATAGTTGAGGGTGATAGAGGTGGTGCCATTTCACAAGGGAGTCAGTGGATAGAAGGAAAAATTAGGGCTCAAATACAAACTGAGATCGAACAGCCAAGAGGGCAGTCTCATCAAAGTTTTGATTCTAACAAGAGTGCAGATTGATAGAAGAGGAAGACAATGAATTTGGGAGATTACATACCCTCTCATTGGAAGATGAGAACATATGAGAGCAAGGGGTCTTTTGGTGGCAACACATGGGATACTTCTTGGGACAAGAAATTTTTCCTTCTTGGGGAGAATGGTGCAGGAGCACCCAAGGTCCTTAGGGGTCAGTTCAAGAGCCAGGAGTTTGCAGGGGTCAGGAAGACCTATCAACCATTCCAAAGCATCAACTATGATGTCTTGAAGCCTATAATGGCATTTGGCATGGATAAATGTAATAAGGGAGTCAACTATCCTAAGGGTCCTAATAAGGACCCTACGACCAAATTGCAATATAAAGGGAACAATCATGTTCTAGGAGATTAGGTAGGTTTCTAATGCTTTAATGGTGTCAAATAAGGTTGAAAAATAATAATGTAATGGTTTTTAATGTTTCTAGTTAGTGGGAAATAATAAAATGTAAGTTTGGAAATTCAAATTTTTGAATTCCAATTTGGGGCGGGTAAATGAGTTTTGTGAGTTTTAATCATTTTAATGTAACCTAATCAACCCCAAATGGTTGGATCAGTTGGGGAATGGTTCTATAATCCCCAAATGATCATTTGTATGGAGGTTGACTAGTTGGTGAAGGTATTGTACGAACTGTTTCTGGAAATAAGGAAAAAACACAGTTTTCTTGAATTTTTATGGTGTTCTTTTGATGAATACTTGATCTCTATTGAGTTTTTGTCTAGTAGGATGCTTCAGTAATTTGAGTTTACATGTTTTAACACCATTGAAGGCTTTGAAAGTAGTAAGAATTAATTTCTTTGCAAATTATATTGACTGTCCTCAGAAAACTCTATTTTTTTCATTGATTTTGAGAGTCATCATGAAGTAATGATCCATTTCATGATATTTTGTGACTTAAACTTGTGAAATGGATCCTATTTAACATGTATCATACAAATATAACTAGTTAATGTGCAGAAAAGAGGAATCCTAGGGTATACACTGAAGTTTGACTGTGGAAAGAGCATGAATATGGAGGCTAGGGTATAGCAGTAGAAGATCTGCCTTAAGGAGGGGTAATTTTTTGAGTTGGTAATGATTCAACATGTTTTCCTAATGGTGTAGAGTCAATAAAAAAGTTCTGGAAGTGTGTGCAAAGCCAAAATCCAAGAAGCCCTAGTTTTGAGACATTTTATGGAGGGTTTTGTGATAAGGGATCTTAGAGGTGTCATATAAGGTTAGTACCTTGAAAATCCTTGGTTTTGAGACAATTTGAGACACTATTGAAAGTTTCATGGTCAGGGGATAAATTTAGAGAGGGGTTGCTTTGTAAAAGTAGGCTAATTTAGTAGCCTTGAGCAGGGTAGGTGTATTGAAAGTATATGTTGGTCCAAATGAATGACTATTGGTTTTTAGATATATTATGTAAGCCCTAAAAGGGTATCTCAATCCATATTTTATTTTTTAAGTGTTTTGGAAAGTTTGAGTGTAAAGTGGCTTAAACCGGGTTGCCTATGCTACAAGGGAGGACATGCTATATGGTGGAATTTTGATAAGTTCTTTGAAACCCATTTTGAAATTGATATGATGTTCATTTGTGAGTCATTTTGAGAAGGTCTCCACCTCCCTCTACATCAGTAGGCAAGGATCTAAGCACTTTAGCAACAATCTTTGGTTCATCCAACTATCGACCAACACATTTGATACCACACACAAGTTCATTCACTCTTTGCATGAAAGTAGTAATGTTCTCATCATCATCCATTCTCAAAAATTCATATTTCCCTTTTAGACTTTGTATCTTAGAAATCTTCACATTAGCATCACCTTCATGCAAAGTTTCCAACTTTTTCTAGATCTCATAAGAAATCTTTAGATCCATCACATTTGTCATCTCAGTATTAGTCAAAGCACTCAACAATTCTTCCTTAGCCCTGATATTATACTCAACATCCCTAATCTCAATAGTAGTAGTAGGACCATACTAAGGTATAACATACCTATTAATTGTAATACTCTAGTAGGCTTCACTAATGCATCTCAGATGGCACTCGATTTGAGTCTTCCACAAGGAATAATTTATTCCATCAAATCTAGGACTATCCTTCTTATATGTCGCCATCCTGGATCACCTCAAGCTATTAAAATTCTTCCAAGGAACCTGCTCTGACACCAATTGTTGGCAACACAAGGGCAAACAACTAAGAGGAAGGGTGAATCAGTTGTCATAGAATTTCAAACTTATTCAACTTATTAACCTTATTCTTAGATCTGATCAATAACCATGAAAGCATAAATGAACAACACATCAAAAACACACATAACACCAATATTTTTATGTGGAAACCCTGTTAGGGGAAAAACTATGGTGGAGGTCAGTCCACAAGATTATACATTGTTAAACTTGTATAAAGAAATATGAATGGGGAATGCACATGCATTTAGGCACACTTCCTAGAGGTCACTACTCAATTACAAAAGGAAGACACACTGTCTTATAGAAAGATTCTGATTACATCCATCAGATTTGAATTGAGAAAAATAGCATCTACTAATGCCTGAATACAATTCTAGTTAAGCTCGTGAACACTTCTTCACTCTTCTTCACACTTTGCTTTGCCTTCATATGATCTAAACAATATTCGTACATAGGACTTGTACACTTCACACACATTTCTGCTCATTACATCCAACATGATAAAACAATCACTTATGTTTATCCACAACAAGGAATTACATTGCTACAAGTTGGCTTCCATAATATAATAAAAAGAATATAAATAGTCGGCCCAAAACAATAAATATTTTTCATTCAAATCAACCAATGTTGGCCATAACATAGTAAAGACCCAAAATAACATCCTCAAACATGAGTGACTTCAATTAATTAACCCTCGAAGATCCACATGCACTACAAACACCTTGTTGGCCAAGAACATGAAAAACATGAACATGCAAGAGAAAATCTTGGATGTTGAGCACAACGATCAATGCAGATATGCAACACAAATAGAGCATGATCTATAAAAATCCACAAACATCATGAATCACTAGAGAATCATCCGCAACAACTGAACTTACTGAAATCACATAATCTTCATTTAGGAACACAAATTGAAGTAATAGAAAATTTATCAAAATACAAATCTTCATAGCTTGATTAAATCTTCACATGGATCTTTGAAACTCGACGTGGATAAACTAGATATACTAAAAAAGAAACCCTTTATTCCACAACCTCTAAGAATCAATGTACAAAATGCATTGACAGACTGAACTTGACTTCACCACTGTCAACTTGCAACTCTTTTTATTACAATTTTCTCAATATCCTCAACATATATAGCTTCTAATGCATTAATGCTAATAGTGTTGACATCAATAACAACCACATATAAAAAAAAAAAAAACACAACATACAATAATAAAGACAATAATCAAACAAGTATACTCCCTCTTACCAAAGATGCACTTTTTCTTTTATTGCTAACATTAATGAACTTAAGACTATAATGAAGGATATGGATATGAATGATTCAAATTATTGGAAGGTTCCATGGATGAGGATATGGTTTCTATGAATAAAAATAGCACATGGGACCTAGTACCATTTCTTGATGGATAAAATTCCCCAAGTGATGCAAATGGTTTTTCAAAAGAAAATAGGATCTAACGAAGATGTTGAGAAGTAAAAGGTGGTATTAGGTATGAAGAGTTATTCCTAAATTGAGGAAATACATTATGATGATTGTAATAGATGAGATTTGACTCTTTCAAAAGAAAAAATAAGTTATGAAATTCGACTCTTTCAGAAGAAAGGAGAGAGGGGATCCTTGGGAAGGATGCACACCTAAGAAATAAATTATCCTTGGCCCCCAATTTATATAAGTGAGGAAAATCAAGATAAATAAAATTATGTTATTACCAAAGAGAAAGTATAGTTGTACTTGAGATTGTACCACCATGAATGGGAATGAAAAAAGAAAGAAAGCTACTATTGGAAACAAGAAACACTGAGAGGGGGGGTGAAATAGTGTTTTGCAAAAAATAACTTTGTTATTATGATCATTAACCGACTTTAAGCATTCAACAAAAAGAAATATGCAGAAATAGAAAGAAAATAACCACAACACCATAACACAAGGATTTTTACGTGGAAAACCTGTTAGGGGAAAAACCATGGTGGATGGCCAATTGACAATATAATATGAGTATACTCAAAAGAAGTTTACAAAATGGGAATGCACTTGCATTCAAGCACACTGCTTAGAGCTCACTGCTCAAAATAGGAAGGAACACTTCCTTATAGAGATTTGGATTAGATCCAAGAGAATGAACTAAAAGAATAGAATCTACAAATACTTGATTACAGTTCTAGTTAGGCTCAGTTTTCGATCTTCTATCCTTTTGACTTATACTAAAATTTCTCTCTGCTCTTTCCCTGACTTGCACCACAAAATATTTATGTGCAAGTGAAACTATGCATAAATTTCTCTAACACTCTTTTGATATTCACAATACACATCAAAACACCACACACATACATAAAAATGATATAATAGATCATACATATATATCCATGACTAACAATTTAATTGCAACAAGTCGGCTTCAATAAAACTTAAAAATATTAGCAGTTGTTGGCTCAAATCATGAACAATTTTTTATGCACACCCATACAAGTCAACGAAAACATAGCTTGGACCCAAAACAAAATTCTTGGACATAAAACTATTTAAATAATTACTTCTTATACATCCGCAACATGCCACATTCATTAAGTTGGCCACAATGAGAAAATAAATAGAAAAACATCCTACCAGATCTTCTTACTTGTACACTGATTAATGAAAAACTACAAAACTTAATAGTAAGATAACATATATGCTTAATAAACTATCCTAGGGATCCACAACTCAAAATGATGATCCGGTGAAGCATACGAATTGACATACTACCCGGATACCCAGATCTTCTTGCTTTCTACCGGTAACACTATGTTCTCTACTTTATCTGCTCGTATGACCAGATTTTGATCTACAAACCAAAATAATTACTTCAGTTGTCATCAATGACAACACTGGAAAACATATTCCAACAATCTCTGCCTTTAGCATTGATGGCAACACTTAGTGAAAAATGACTAAGTGTCGAAACTAGTAAGTATGCTACCAAAGTTCAAAATTTCAAAACAAAACTTATTTTCAAAACAATATCCCCCCTTTGAATGTAAAGGAATTTTTCACTACACTCTCTCACCCTTTGACATTAATGACAAAATTTCAAAACTATACAAACATAACTTGTGACTTACACATGTTTGAAAACATTTGCAAAATCATTCTTCAACACACTTAGATTTGTGCCCCAAACTCTTTTGAAACTATCCAAAATGGTTATGTGACCACACATTAAGTAAGATTGAGCTTTTGTAGATTCTAGGTTCACTGGGTCACTAACTGCCACAACAACTTTCACTTCCTTCAAAGCACTCACCATTATCTCAATCTTCAGACAAATTAGTCCTCTAAGTTCACTTACTCTCCCAACAATCCTATCATTTTCACTCTTCAAGAGTCTTATTTTGTCAAGTAGAGATGTTACTTGACTTTCTTGTTAAGCAACATCACCAGCTAATGGATCGAAAGTATAGAAAATGATAGCCAATTATTTTTCAAGATACTTCACCTTTTTCTCATTACCTTTAGTAAAATTGGACAAAACCAAACATGCCTTATAGGCCTTTCCAGCTTCAGATATGGAACCTTGAATTTTCTTCATGCAAGTGGCTAATAGATTCTTATCCTTTGCAATCACTTCCTTCAACCAACTAAGTCTTTTACCATTAAACTCTTTTTGCACTTTATCCTTAGCATATTTTTCAAGAGACTCAAATTGAGTACTTACAACATTTATGAGCTGCTTTAGCTCACCGGAAGAGGAACCAAACGAATCCATGACATGAGTGCGCATTAATTTTTGTAGAACTCCAGATGCAAGACTTAGCAATTCATTATCGTCTATGTGAGACTTCAGAATCTTCTCACTAGCCTTAGCTTGAACAATTGATGCGACCTTCATCATCTACATTGGGGACAAAGTGGACAGATTGATTGAGCTTCCATCCAATTCAGGATCAAGAATCTTCAATTTTCTCCATTAGAGATATCTTCACTCCACTTTGATTTCCTTGACTTGAACTTTTTCTTCTTCAACCTTGGGTTCTTCAGAGACTGTTTCTAGATTTCCTTCAATCACTTTAACCTCTTCATTTTTCTCCTTCTTATCTTCAGCTAATACCACCTTAGGATCTTTAGTTTCCATAGATGTCTCTGTATTTTCCACATCAAGAGGAATCTAAAACTCCTCAGCATCTGCATTCACTTTCTCATTCTCTAGAACATTTTCAGTATTCACTTCTTCAACATTTATCTTATTCTTTGACAGGAACTCTTCCAAAATTTTCTTGGTTTCACTAACAACAACATCAGTTTCACCAATCATGAGTTTATTCACCCTGGTCTTTCTCTTAAATTCCTTTTTGGCCTTTTCAAGGAGTGAATTCATCTCCTCAATTGACATTTCTAGACATAAATCTGCAAGAATTCTCTTCCACAAATTCTCTTCTTCTGTTCTAGCACTTAATCTTCTCAACTCCAAAATATTATACAAACTCTTTGGTAAGCCAGACATAATCTCAACAAGAACTTTATTGAAAATATTCAAATGTTTTATTGTGGCTTCTTCAGGAACTCTTTGACTAGATTCATCAAAAGTTTCGTACAATTCACAGAGGGGCTTGAGATTTCCATCCTTGATAACTGCATTCTCAACTTCCTCAACTGACATACCAGGTTTTTCAACCTTTGCCCTTTTCTTTGCTTCTTCTTCTTTATTGGAAGATTTTCTCTTAGTTAAATTTACAGCCTGAGTTCTAGTATCCTTCATTTCTCTCAAAACTTCTTCTAATTATGTTTCCTCATCTTCTAAAACAACTTCATATGTTCTTGTTTTTTTATTCTTCTTCCTTTTACCTAAAGGATTTTCTTGAGCTAGCTTGGCTGTAGGGGAACTCCTGGTAGATCTAGTGCAGGCATAAGATGTTCCCAGACTAGCTTTCTCTTTCTCTTTTGCTACTTCAGCCTCTTCTTTCTCCTTCTCACTTCTTTCAATTTCTCTATAGGTATGGCCATACTTTCTACAAAAACTTCTACCTCTTTCCTTACTCTCCTGGCTATCACCGGTTTTTTCAGTTCCACATGAACCTGCATACTTTTCTTTGCATAATTTCCAAACCTCTCTTCTCCCTAATCCAAAGGTGAACTTAGCAAGTGTTTTGCATACATCTTCAATATTTTTTCCTCTACTTCATATCCCATAGGCATGATCCATATTGTTTTGGGATCAACAACTTCCATATGACATTAATCAATATCCACCATGAAGTAGATAGTATCTTTGTACTGTTCCACATTTGAAGTGGGAATTTTTTCCCTGACATGCATCATATTCTTGAAATTTTTGAAGTACCCCCAGAGGGTAGTATTCCTGACCTAACAATCACCAATTCCAAAGAATATGTTCCTTATCTGAACAACTATAGGAACATCATTTTTCTAGTGTAATTTTCCAACACTTGGAACCTCATCCATGAAATAGAAAAATAAAAACAATAGAAGATTACCATATTTGAAAGTATTCTTCGATTCTTCCTTGATTTTACTTAGATTCTCCATCAACTGACTTTTGAGTAGCTCACACAAGTCATATTCTGCATTTTGCTTTACCATTTCATATGGTGCATAGATGGTCGTACTAGATATAGAATTGTCTTGGCTAGAATGGTAGATATTATAGCCAATAACCATTGATGTGAATTTTACATCCACTTCAACAATGTCTTCTATTGTCATTGCCCTTCTATCCCATTGTGCACCTGTTGCCTCTATAACCTTCTCATTATTCATGGATTTCAAGACTGGAAGTCTACCTATGGAATTTAGATCCATGATTAAACATATAGCCTCTTTTGTGATCTTGAAGGGTATATTTAGCCACATTAAGTTGGCATGAACATGGCTCAAAATGTATCTAACCCATTAAATTTCCTCAAATATGGGAAATCTCGCAAACTATGTGAACTTCTCTTTTAGGGTTTTAAATTGTGGCTTTACAATAAAATCCTCTCCAATTATATGATGGGAATACAAATTCATCATTTGTGAGCTCCCTAATTCTTTAATATTGGCATATATATAAGCCCTAATATCTTATGTATACAATACTCCGTACGAATTAGATGAAAATGCACCAAGGGGCTCGCTCTCAAAAAACTTATAAAGATGCCACTTGAATTTAGGATGGGGTCTATCCTTGACTTCGACTACTAGAGGAGTGGACATGATTGCAAATTCACAAATTCATAGGCTTTTCGATAAATACCTTTCCATCAGATCAAAGTTTGATCACAGATTCTTCTTCATTCTTTGAATCTCTCTACAATTCAACAAAGTTCACTCTAGGGCTCTTCAAACTACTTTCCTCCAAAATGAAAAGTTACAAATGAAGGATAAAAATGTTCTTTTATCATCTACACACCTAACCCTTTTTGACACAATAATTCCTTTACCCTAATTCATCCAGTTACCTTGTTTCCATGTACTGAGATAGATGATTCTTCTGCGAATCTCCAAAATTCTAAAATTCTGCCTCAAATTGGGTTAAACAACATCTGAAAAGCATTGATCCACCTACTAGATTGGTCCACATTCCAGTATCAATTTCCTAGAAGGGGTTAAAGGATTTTTCTGACAACTCCCTCTAGGCCAAAGGCTTAAAAATAATTCCTGGAGGAATTACCAGAAGTAGATTATGGTGCTAGTGTATTTCCTTCAACAAAGGGATTCTTTTTCACCCATTTCTTCTGCATTTGTCCCCTGATCACATATGTAGTTACTTTACCTTTTCCCTTAACATCCTGCTACATGTTTTTTTTACCAGACCTCTTATGTTCTAATAGAATTTGGAAGTTTGGCTAAATTTGTTGCAGTTGTAGCACGCAACACTTCTTTTTCCAAACCAATTATTCCGCTAATTTTGTCTTGATCTACATTGGTTAACAATATTCCCAAATCTATTGCATGCATAGCATCTGACATCTCTATGAAATTTATTCATCACAACTCTAAATTCACTTGACTAATGACCATAGTTATAGCAATTAAAGCACTGACCTAAGAATGATGGTCTACTTGTGTTCATCCTTCTCCTACACTGAGAATCCATATGACCAAGTTTGTTGCAAGCAAAACAATAGCCATTAAATCTTTGAGTATTTGGTTGTCTTACCAGATTCCTTCTAACTCTATTCATTTGATTTCCTTGTTTGAATCTTCCTTGTCTAGATCTGGAACTTTATCCATCTTCATATCCAAGACCTCGTTTGTCACCATCAATCCTTTGTCCTTTGATCAATTCATCAAGTTTTTTTGAGCTTGCTTTGAATTTCTCATTTTACTCATTTGTAGTAGTAAGTTCATTTTTTATATCATCAAGTTGTTTTTCAAGCACTTCTTCATCATTTTTAGATTGCTCTAATTCATTGTCCAATTAGCTGCATTGTTCATATTTTTCTTTCAAGGCTTGTGCAAGCTTTTCTTCATTCTTCTTTCTATCTTCAATCTCCTTGGTCATCTTCATCATGATAGATTCCATCTCACGCTTTAGAGCAACATTTTCTCTAGAAAAATTTTCACACTCTTCTATTTTCTCTTTCAAGGAAAGACTGAGTTGTTCATCTTCCATGCTTTTGTTCTTCTGCTTAAGTTGATCACACAATTCCTTTCTTTTCTCCCTTGATTCATTGATTTTTTATTTTAATGACTGAATGAATTTCTCTCCACTCTCAAGATTTTCATGCAATTCCCAGTTCTCAGACTTTGACTGGTCAAGATCATCCAGGGCCACCATAAGTTGTTGTTGAAGATAGCTTATATCCATTATAAACACTTTCCAAGATCTCCCCAAGCTATTAGACTTCTTCCGAGGAACTATCTTTGATGCCAATTGTCGGAAACAAGCAACACTAAGAGAAGGGGTGAATCAGTGTTCTACAAAAATTAACTTTGTTATTCTGATCATTAACCCACTTTAAGCATTCAACCAAAGAAATATGCAAAAATATAAAGAAAATAACCACAACACCATAACACAAGGATTTTTACGTGGAAACCCTATTAGGGGAAAAACCGCGGTGGATGGCCAATCCACAATATAATCTAAGTATACTAAAAAAGAAGTTTACAAAATGGGAATGCACTTGCATTCAAGCATACTACCTTACAAAGATTTGGATTAGATACAAGAGAATGAATTGAAAGAATAACATGTACAAATGCTTGATTATAGTTCCAGTTAGGCTAAGTTATCGATCCTCTATCCTTCTGACTGATACAGAACTTCTGCTCTACTCTTGCTCTCACTCGCACCACAAAACCTTTATGCACAAGTGAAATTGTGCATAAAATCACTCTGACATTATTTTGATATTCACAATACACATCAACACACCATGCACATACATCAAAATGATAAAATAGATCATACATATATATCCACTGCTAAAAATTTAATCGCAACAAGTCAACTTCAATAAAACTTAAAAATATTAGCAACTGTCGGCTCAAATCATGAACAATTTTTGATGTGCACCCATACAAGTCAGCCAAAACATAGCTTGGAACCAAAACAAAATTCTTGGAATAAAAAAAAATTAAATAATTACTCCTTATACATCTGCAATACTCCAAATTCATTAAGTCGACCACAATGAGCAAATAAATAGAAAAACATCCTGCCAGATCTTCTTGCTCGTACACTGATTAATGCAACACCACAAAACTTAATAGTAAGATAACATAGATGCTTAACAAACTATCCTAGGGATCCACAACTCAAAATTATTATCTGGTGAATCTTATGGATCGATACACTACTTGGATACCCTGTTCTTCCTACTTTCTGTAGGTAACACTCTATTCTCGACTTTATCTGTCAGTATGACCAAATTCTAATCCATAGACAAAAATAATGACTTTAGTTGCCATGAATGAAAACACTAGAATCCATATGCCAATAGCTACAAGTTCCACATGGTAGGTAGTAGCCCAATAGAAAAAAGGGAAGTGTAATGGTCTCATGAAAGATTATAAGAGAAAAATAGAGGTGAAATCCATACTATTTCATTTTATGAGAAATATAAAGGTAATCATAATAAAATTATAGAGGTGATAGCCATTTTCCCATGGTGACGAATGGGTGCTCCCTTAACAAGGACCCTCTTTTTGAATTTCATCTTGGCATGATTTTAATTAATTTCATTTCTAGATCTGAGGTCAACCTGAGTTCTTTGAATTTTGGGGTTAAATCTCTAATTTAGTATAAATACAAGGTTATTTGACATAATTTCACCTAATAAATCTAAGGGAAAAAACTAGAGCAAGATTAAAATAAAAAAAGACAAAGCATTCAAGTAAAAGTGAAGTTTGGAGCAACTTGTCAAGATCTTCAAGCTCATTTTGTATCTAGGATCAAACATTGTTGCAGGTTGATGGCAGATGTCTATGGAGAATCATGAAAGATTCAAGGTGTTGGGAGATGCACAAGTCATAAAAGCTAGCCTAAGGACTTGTTTCCACATTGATTTCATCTTCTATAATCATCCTATTTGCAACCTACAAGAGGTATTTTAAGATTTGTGATTTATTGGAGAGACTAGACATCTTCTTTAGTGAGTCATTTACATTATTCACATTGCATTCAAGGGTTTTATCCTAACAAAATGGGGTAAAATTTCCTTTAAATTCTCTTCAATATTAGTCTAAGACACACCTAAGATTGAGATTGCACACACTATCACATGTTTCAGACTTTTATTCATCTTTCAAGGTTTAATTACCAACAAGGGGTTCGACTAAGGTAAACAATTATCCACCAACAATACATCAATTTTTTTTTGAAAATTTTATGTAGATCCAGATTCAGAAACAAGAAATTCAATGTTTCAAGGATAAGAACAGACCTAAAAGTTGTAACCTAGATTCAGAGATTTCTGGAAAACCCTAGTAGGACCCATTCAAGCACCTTTAAGGGTGAATGATTCCCTGTTGAGGGATGATAGGCATTAGATTCTAGATATTTCAAGATTTTTTTTTATTCATATCTCCCCAAAAAGGCCTACAAAGATCCATTCACCTTTGGTGGTGAATGAGTCCCTATTGATTGCACATAAAAGCTAGATTTTACTAGGTGCACAACATCCTTAACTTCTTGTTCTTCCAAAAAAAAAATAGTTTCTTTCTATTTTGTGTTCAATTTATGCATTTGTATGTCATACCTAGGATTAGGTTTTGTTCATTAGCCTCCCTCAAATAGAAATTTAGTTCACCATCCTATCCTTGTATAAAAGAAAGAGTGCAAGATCCCTTAATCTTGATTCAATTCACCTCTAGGTTGATAGTTTTTTCATGATTCTGGGATCTCATATTTTGAATGAAATACTCCTTATGGAAAGAAGGTGGATTAGATACATTCTCATCCCCTCTTTTTCACCACGTTTCATTTCATAGAAAAAAAACAAGTAAAAATTTCAAGGTAGTAAAGTGAAAGAGACCTCAATGAGGGAGGTTGTCTCAATACTATGTGTTGTCCCCAAAATAAAAGGGATTTATAAAAGAAAAAACATAGATTATTTCCTAAAAAATGGGAAGAATATGATGATTCAATAAACTCCTCCAAGGAGAGAGTGCATATAATAGATACATAATAAATAAATGCAAATATGAGGGCATGACTAGATAACTAGCTTTTTTGTCATTAAGGTTAATAAAAATCATAGTAATTCTATGGATAATGGTCTAGAAAGTTTTTTAATGCTATATTACCATGGGTGTAAAGGGTTAGACATATTAATTTCAGCTATTAGCATGTTTTATTATGTTAGTTGGCTCATAAACTAATAAGTTGTATAATGCTAGATGGCTCATAGACTAACAAGGCAGGACATATGAATTCCCACTAGCTAGAAAGTTTTATTATCTACCAAAATCATAGGGGCTTACAATAAATAAGGTACATTTAAGGATGCACATGTGATTAGAATATAAATTCCCCCTCAAATATTAGCAACATGTATGCCATGCAAATATTTTAAGGAAAAGAGAAGAAGAAAGGAGTGAGGGGATCTTTGGGAAGGATGCACACCTAAGAAATAAGTTATCCTTGGTCTCCAATTTATATAAGTGAGGAAAATAAAGATCAATAAAATTAAGTTATTACCAAAGAGAAAGTATAGTTGTACTTGAGATTGTACCACCATGAATGGGAATGAGGAAAAAAAAACGCTACAAGTGCCACATGATAGGTAGTAGCCCAATAGAAACAAGGGAAGTGTAAAGACCTCATGAGAGAATAGAAGAGAAAAATAGAGGTGAAATCCATACTATGCCCTTTTAATAGAAAGATGGAGGTAATCATAATAAGATCATAGATGTGATACCTATTCGTCCAAGGTGGCAAATGGGTCCTCCCTTAACAAGGACCCTCTTTTTGAATTTCATCTTGGTGGTATTTTCATTAATTTCATTTCCAGATCTGAGGTTGGCCTAATTTCTTTTAATTTCATGGTTAAATGTCTAATTTAGTATAAATACAAGGTTATTTGACATAATTTCACCTAATAAATCTAAAGGAAAAAACTAGAGCAAGATAACAAGCAAACAAGACAGATTCAAGTAAAAGTGAAGTTTGGAGAAACTTGCAAAGATCTTCGAGCTCATTTTGTATCTAGGATCAAACATTGTTGAAGGTCGATGATAGATGCCTATGGAGAATCATGAAGGATTATAGGTGTTGGGAGATGCAAAATTCATAAAACGAAGCCTAAGGACTTGTTTTCAAATTGATTCCATCTTCTATAATCATCCTATTTGTAACCTACAAGAGGTAATTTAAGATTTATGACTAATTGGAGAGACTAGACATCCTCTTTAGTGAGTCATTTCCATTATTCACATTGTATTCAAGGGTTTTATCCTAACACAATGGGGTAAAATTTCCTTTACATTCTCTTGAATTTTAGTCTTAGACACACTTAATACTGAGATTGCACACACTATCATATGTTTCAGACTTTTACCAGGTGCACAACATCCTTAACTTCCCGTTCCTCCAGAAAAACTATAGTTTATTTCTATTTTATGTTCAATTTATGGATTTGTGTGTTATACCTAAGATTAGGGTTTTTTCATTAGCCTCCCTCAAATTGAAATCTAGCTCACCATCATATCTGTTCATAAAGGAAAAAGTGCAATATCCCTTAATCTTGATTCAATTCACCTCTGGGTCGATAGTTGTTTCATGATTTTGGGATCTCATCTTTTGAATGAAACACTCCTTGGGGAAATAAGGTGGATTGGATACATTCTCATCCCCTCTTTCTCACCACATTTTCGTTCATAAAAAATAAACAAGTAAAAATTTCAAGTTAGCAAAGTGAAAGAGACCTCAATGAGGGAGGTTGTCTCAATAATATGTGTTGTCCCAAAAATAAAAAGGATTTATAAAAGAAAAAAACATAGAATAATTCTTAAACCATGGGAAGAATATCAAAATTCAATAAACTACTCTGAGGAGAGAGTGCATATAAGAGATACATAATAAATTAATGTAAATATGAGGGCATGACTAAATAACTAGCTTTCTTTGTCATTAGGGTTCATACAAATCATAGTAATTCTATGGATAATGGCCTAGAAAGTTGTTTTATGCTATATTACCATGGGTGTAAAGGGTTAGACATATTAATTGCACATGCTATCACGTTGTATTATGCTAGGTGGGTCATAAACTAATAAGTTGTATAATGCTAGGTGGATCAAAAACTACCAAGGTAGGACATATGAATTCCTACTAGGTAGGAAGTTTTATTATCTACCAAAATCATGTAGGGGCTTAAAATAAATAAGGTATATGTAAGGATGCACATGTGATTAGAATATAAATCCCCCCTTAAATATTAGCATGTATGACATTCAAATATTTTAAGGAAAAGAGAAGATGAAAGGAGAGAGGGTATCCTTGGGAAGGATGAACACCTAAGAAATAAGTTATACTTGGCCCCCAATTTATATAAGTGAGGAAAATAAAGATAAATAAAATTATGTTATTACCAAAGAGAAAGTATAGTTGTACTTGAGATTGTACCACCATGAATTGGAATGAGAAAGGAAAGAAAGCTACAGGTGCCACATGGTAGGTAGTAGCCTAATAGAAAAATGGGAAGTGTAAATATGTCATGAGAGAATAGAAGAGAATAATAGAGGTGATATCCATATTGTTGTGCAATTTTTGCAGACACGCCCCGCTGAAAGTAGGGACCCTCTTTCACTTTGATTTTTGGTGTTTTGGCTCTTTGATTTTGTTGATTACGTTGCTTTGGTGTGAGCTTAAGTGTTTATCTTGCTTGCCTAAGTGTTTTCCCTAAGTTGCATATTGAAAATATTAAGTTTTGGGTCAAGTTTGGCTTTTTACCCATGTTCGGGATTTTGCGCCCTGTTTGGATTTTCTCGGAATGCACTCGAAGTCTGGCTTAATCTGCTTTACACTATGGTTTAGAGATTTTTGGCCTTTGTGAAATTCTGTCTTGCAGTCGGTTTTCCCAATTTGGTTGATTTTTTAGGTTTATGCTATTATGATTTATCATTTGCGTTCTCTTGAGTTGGGATATTTCATCCTAGGTACTTGGTGTGCTATGGCATACTGAATTTTTGAATTATTGATCTGGTTGTGACTCCCTTGGTGTTTTCATCATTGTTGCTTGCTTGGGCATTCAAAATTGTTGTTTGTCTTTGTTGGAGTCGACTGGCGTCTTATTCATGGTATGTGATATTGCTTTATTTATGGTTTCCCAAGTAAGTTATGAGTTTGTTCATTCATTTTCATCTAGAGATAGCTTGCTTGTGGGCTGTTATCTATGTCTGAGTTTTCTTTGTGTGTTAATTGTTAAAATTTAGGGTTTCATGCCTAGGGCATCACCGTTTTCTCTTGATTTTCTTTCGAATGAACCTAGAATTCAAAGAAGATCTGTAGGAGGTTCAAGTTGAGTTGGTTCTATGCCTGGGGTTCTCGTGTTTGTGATCTTCGATCAATTTGAGGGTGATCGTGTTAGGTTGCCGATATTGGGGTTTTCTTCAGCCTTGGGATTTTTATGTCTTGTCGTATTTTCCTGGTTTCTTCTTCTTCCCCTTGTTTTCTCGAAATTCATGCAGTGTTATCATTTTCATGAAATCCATTCTGGCCGGGTTTTTCTGAATTTTCTGGGAAGCTTGGTGAAACTTGAAAATTGGATTAAATGGATGATTTAAATGATAATTTTTTTATTATTCCATGCTCTAAATTAATAGATTACACTGTTATCTGCATATTTTCTGCATTTTTAATGATCCATGGTTTATTTTGTGCTTGCTTCGGGAAAATACGTTTGGCCTGGATTCTGTAGTTGGCTTGATATCCTGAATTGTGTTGATTACGATTCAGTGACATTTCTGGGTTGATTTCGATCTGTGTTTGAATTTATTTCAATGACGAATATATTATTGATGTTGGGCTAATTCTTAATGTTGGTATTTGCTGAGTGTAGGTTGAATTTAATTGGATCGTCAAGGAGGTTTTGGAGATGAAATTAATTTGATTAAAGGAGAAATTCAAGTACTGGTTACTCCACCCCTTGGCCGACTTGGTGAGGTACACTTAGGTTAAGAATGGAAGGAAGCATTTAATATAGGGTTGCATTTGAACTTGTGCATTGGTCTGAATTGTATTGAAGATCCCAGGCTGACCTGGATGAGTTCTTGCATTTAATGCATATTTATCTTATTTTGAATTCTCCTTGGGCTGACCTGTTTTATGGCCATTTATTATTGAAAACATTAGTTGGGCCGACTTTTTTGTGGCTATTTTATGATTGTAAACCCTAGCTTGGTTGACATGCTTTGGAGGTTCCTATAAATTGGGCATTTTACCTCATTTGTAACATATAGAAAAACACAGATACATAGCAGATAGAGATAGGTCTTAGAGTGAATTAGGTAGTAGAGAAGAGTTATAAGTTTTTCAATCTCTGAGTAAATGCTATAACAAAACATTGGAATTGTTATTGTAATTCGGTGATTCAATACAATTGAAGACATTGTGATTTTCTAGTGATCTCTTTTGTGTTGACTTATCTTGCATGGTTCTTGTGATTCTATCTTTTAAATTGCTCAAGGTTATTAGATGTATGTTAGATCAGATTTAATGGTGTTTATGATTTGATGCTTGAAGTGTTGCAGCAATCCCTGGTCCATACTTTTGCAGCTAGTTGATTGTTAGTTGCTTTGCAATGTTAGCTTGGACCTTATATTCATTGTGCTTAGTTCAATTGTGGAGATTTATTCATTTTAATTGCAATTGGGTTGTCTTGGATGAATGTTCATGATCTAAAAATCTTTAATATCCTAGAAGATTGCATTGTTTCTGTAAGATTACAGATTTATCTTGGTCAAGCAATAATTAGTTTATGATGGATTGGTCCATTTCAAGTATTTCATCATTTGCATTGTTAATCTTAGGAGTAGTTTTAATTTAGGAATCTCTTTGAAACCCTAACCTTTTGTTATTTCTTTATCATTCTAGTTAGATTTAGGATTGAATTATCATCATTTTACCAGATCTGATAAATTCAAGATTCAGTCTTTTCTTTTAGTAAGGTCCCTTTTTTATTACGAACATTTTCACATTTATCATTGAGTTGTTTATGCATTGTCAAGACCTGACATTAGAGACCTTGGGGTTATCTCTTGAGGCTTGCTGATAGAGATTTACCTTTCAAGAGAGATAGGATTTTATATTCTTTCTGAGTTTTTGTTGTGTAGAAAACATCATCAATAGATTGGTGCTAGAAGGAGGGCCTGAATAAGCTAAGCTAGATCGATTTATGTCTGCTATCTCCCCTGAAATATTTAGAAGAAGAACTAGATCCACTCTAGTAGAGGAGTAATTTCAAGAATTACCAACCCTTACTAGGTCAAGAAGGACCAGCAGAAGAGGAGAATCATCATCCATCCAATCACCTCCATCTCCATCATTCTCATCTTCATCAAGTTCATCTTCGTCTGAGTCTGAGGACATTCCCATCCAACAACCTCAGCTAGCCCTAAATCAGCCATTATCGCCCCCACCTCCACTAATGGCTTTCCTAGCTAATGACCTATCTCCACTGACTTTTGCTAATTACAACGTCATGCCCAAAAACCCTGAGCACTTCTGTTCAAAGTTCCATGTCAATGATCCCAATAGAAATGCTGAGGAACACATCAGGATATTTCAGACTTGCCTTAAGGATAGAGGGATTGACCATGAAGATGTAGAATGTAGGTTTTTTACTTATTCCCTAGGAGAGGATACATTCTATTGGTACAATCATTTTCCTGCTAGATCTATTCAAAATTGGACTGAACTAGAGACTGCATTTTTGCAGAAGATTAGGATTCCCATTAGTCCCAGTGAGCTCTATCATCAGT
This sequence comes from Sequoia sempervirens, assembly GCA_007258455.2. Lineage (NCBI taxonomy): Eukaryota > Viridiplantae > Streptophyta > Pinopsida > Cupressales > Cupressaceae > Sequoia > Sequoia sempervirens. The sequence continues at coordinate 111,664,352 of VDFB02086081.1, forward strand.
TCACTAATGTTAAGAGAGAAGGCCATGAGCCTATAGGGTCTTTCAACAACTGGTTTCATCGTGCCTATACCAAACTATAGGCCCCTTATGTTGTTGATGTACCCACTGCTTTAGAAGTCTATTATGAGGGACTTGATAGTCTAACAGCCACCTTCATGAAATGGAGAAACAACCTACCTACTACCCTACTTGATGCATATGTTGAGGCTGTGAAGGTTAGTACTGCTTTAAGGCAACATTTGTCTAGCCCTTTCCATCATTAGGACCCGTTGCTCACCCAGGGCAAGTCCCAGCTATCAACTAAGCTCTTGCTAATCATACTCACATCATGAACCCAACACCTCAGTTGCCTCTGGTCCCTCACCTAGGACCTCCAGTGAATCAAGTTCCACCTACAGTCAACTATCCCCAGCAAAATTCAAACCAACCTCTGCATCCACAACCTCATTCTATCTATCCCCCATACCTACAAAATTTTGAAGTATTGAGCTAGTTATTGAATACCAGCACTGCAGTAGGATATCCCCAAAATAATGTGAACCAGCCTCCGTACAAAAATTCTAACAAGGAGAGATTGGATGAATTTTCTAAACAAGTGAAGAAGCTAAATATGGAGGTGACTTACTTGAGGAACTAGAACAGTCAGTTGCGAGCTACTCAGAGAAATATGTAGTCTAATTATAGCAGAGAAAGTCGAGAAAATCAAGGACAAAATTTTGATAGAGGGAAACATCCTGAAAGAGGATATAACAATGACAAAGGATACAACAACAACAAAGGATATAACAATGATAGAGGATACAATAATGATAGAGGACATAATTTTGATAAAGGACAATCCTTAGGCCAGAACTTTGATAGAGGGCAAGTTGGTGGACCAGGATTCGACAGGAGACAACCACCCAGACATGACATGAGTTGGAATAATAGGCCCAACAATGGAGGATTCCCTACCCCATTGTATCAACCAATCAATCTGCTAGTTAATCAAGAGAAGTCTTCAAATGGTATGTATTTGGATGAGGCTACATTATCAGGATGGTGTAGGCTCCATAAAACTAGTCAACATTCTTAATTAGATTGTCAAGAGTTCCAAACAACGGCTTCAATTTTTTAGTATGAAGTAGAGAATAATTCAAGTGGTCAAGAAATGGTGCCATCTACTCCCTATGATTCATCAGTGTTAGTACTAAATTATGCTCCTTTTCCACCGAGCAAAGAAAATGTACCTGAAGAAGAATTGAACCACCTCAGGGAAGAGGCAGACCAAGTGTGCAATGGAGATGAAATTTCACAATTTTTTGAGGAAAGTCCAGTGAATGAAAATGGCCCCCTGGATGAAGAAGAAGCTTATGTTGAAGGGGTGCAGACCTTCCAAAAGCCTATTAAGAAGTATGATTTGAGAGACATGACACATAGACATCGACAAGCTAGAGGTCCCTTCACCACCTCCATTCCACCGAACAACTTCACAACACCTCTAGATCCTAATGCCAACAATAATCTACCATATCTTCCATTGTCAAGGCAATATTTCTCTAGAGATCAAGCACAAATGGATCCATCAAAAGGAAAGAGTGTTGATGCAAACAAAGACAGGGTGGTGGAATACCCAAAGGAGACTCCAACTGATCTAAGTGAGGAACAACTTGCCATATATGTTGCAGAAGAATTCAAGAAGCTAAAGGTAAGCCTCTCTTCATTTGAATTATTGAGAGTTCCAACCATTAGGAATGCAGTTCTAGGAGCTTATAATGCAAATTCCATATCACAAGATAGACCAGTTAGTGAAAGTGTCAATCAAACATCTCAGTCAGTAGGAAGGAAAAATCAGACTCATGATCAAGTTCATGTGCCTCCTGGAGATAAGGGAAAAGAGAAAGATAGGACTCAGGTTGCTCAAGTAGATACTCTCTTAACTCTATTTCAAGGGAAAATGGATACTCCTCCATTCCTGATTTTTGTCCGCATATTTGGTAAACACTTGCATAATTGTTTGTTGGATTCAGGAGCTTCCATCAATGTAATGCTCTTTGGTGTATGTAGAGCTTTGGGTATTACTCCTGCCGATTCCTAGAAGAAAGTTACTCAATTGGATAGAACTGAAGTTAATGTCGTAGGGGAATTAAACATGATTCATATGCAGGTTGCTTCTGATCCTAGGATTCAACAGGTTATTAATAGATAGGTGGTTGATATATAGGATGCTTTTGAAGTTAGAATCTTTACGTAGCCTGACCTGATTAAAATTGGTTTCTGCAGTATCCCAAGGAAGGAAATGAACTCATATGCACACACTTGGATTTTTAGTTTATGGAAGGTTCAATCCTACCTTTGGTTCTGATTCTTAATCTTTTATTTTGATTTGTTTGTCTGATAGTGGGATCAAAACCCGAGATTTTGGGTTCATGATTCTTGACCATCATCAAATTCTTTGGAGCATTTTCCTAGCAGAGTTGCCATTTGTTGTGTAGTTTTTGCACACATTCCCCGCTGAAAGCAGGGACCCTCTTTTGCTTTGATTTTTGGTGTTTTGGCCCTTTGATTTTGTGGATTACCTTGCCTTGGCATGAGCTTAAGTGTTTATCTTACTTTCCTAAGTGTTTTCCCTAAGTTGCATATTGAAAAACTTAAGTTTTGGGAAAATTTTGGATTTTTACCCAGGTTCGGGATTTTCCACCTCATCTGGATTTTCCCGGATTACACTTGAAGTTTAGCTTGGTCTGCTTTACACTGTGGTTCAGAGATTTATGGCCTTCACGAAATTCCCCCTGGGCTGAATTTTTCTGGAATTCTGTCTTGCCATCGATTTTCTGAATATGGTTAATTTTTGAGGTTTATGCCATTATGATTTAACATTTGCATTCTCTTGAGTTGGGATATTTGATCCTGAGGTACTTGGCATGTTGTGGCATACTGAATTTGTGAATTATTGATCTGGTTGTGATTCCCTTGGTGTTTTCATCATTGTTGCTTGCTTAGGCGTTCGAAATTGCTGTTTGTCTTTGTTGGGGTCGACTAGCGTCTTATTCATGGTATGTGATATTGCCTTATTTATGGTTTACCAAGTAAGTTATGAGTTTGTTCATTCATTTGCATCTAGAGATAGCTTGCTTGTGGGCCGTTATCTATGTCTGAGCTTGCTCTATGCGTTAATGGTTAAAATTTAGTGTTTCATGCCTTGGGCATCGCCGTTTTCTCTTGATTTTCTTTTGAATCAACCTAGAATTCAAACAAGATCTATAGGAGGTTCAGGTTAAGCTGGTTCCATGCCCGGGGTTCTCAAATTTGTGATCTTTGATCAATTTGAGGGTGATTGTGTTAGATTGCCAATATTCAGGTTTTCCTCCAGCCTTGGGATTTTCCTGTCTGGTCGGATTTTCCCAGTTTCTCCTTCTCCCCCTCATTTTCCCAAAATTCATGCAGTGTTATCATTTTCACGGAAATCCATTCTAGCTAGATTTTCTGGATTTTCTAGGAAGCTTGGTGAAACTTGAAAATTGGATGAAATGGATGATTTAAATGATAATTATATTCTTATTCCATGCTCTAAATTGATAGATTACACTATTATCTGCATATTTTCTGCATTTTTAATGATCCATGGTTGATTTTGTGCCTTCTTCAGGAAAATACGCCTGGCCTAGATTTCCCCAAAATTCCTTTATGGCCTAGATTCTTAGTTGGCTTGAAATCCTGAATTGTGTGATTACAATTCAGTGACATTTTTGGGTTGATTTCGATCTGTGTTTGAATTTATTTCAATGACGAATATATTATTGATGTTGGGCTAATTCTTCATGCCATAATGGATATTATTAATGCTAGTTTTTGTTGAGTGCAGGCTGAATTTAATTGGATCGTCAAGGAGGTTCTAGAGATGAAATTAATTCGATTAAATGAGAAATTCAAGTACTGGTTAGTCCACCCCTTCGCCAACTTGGTGAGGTGTGCTCAGGATAAGAATGGAAGGAAGCGGTTAATATAGGGTTGCATTTGAACTTGTGCATTGGTCTGAATTGTATTGAAGATCCCAGGCCGACCTGGATGAGTTCTTGAATTTAATGCATATTTATCTTATCTTGAATTGTCCTTGGGCCAACCTATTTTATGGCCATTTATTATTGAAAACATTAGTTGGGCCGACTTGTTTGTGGCTATTTTATGATTGTAAACCCTAGCCCGGCTGACATGCTTTGGAGGTTCCTATAAATTGGGTATTTTTCCTCATTTGTAACATATAGAAAAATGAAGATACATAAACAGATAGAGATAGTTCTTAGAGCGAATTAAGTAGTAGAGCAGAGTTAGAAGTTAGTCAATCTTTGAGCAAATATTGTAATAGAACATTGGAATTGTTGCTGTAATTCGGTGATTCAATACAATTGAAGACATTGTGATTTTCTGGTGATCTCTTTTGTGTTGACTTATCTTGCATGGTTCTTGTGATTCTATCTTTTAAATTGCTCAAGGTTATTAGATGTATGTTAGATAAGATTTAATGGTGTTTATGATTCGATGCTTGAAGTGTTGGAGCAATCCCTGGTCCATACTTTTGTAGCTAGCTAATTGTTAGTTGCTTTGCAAAGTTAGCCTGGACCTTATATTCATTGTGCTTAGTTCAATTGTGGAGATTTATTCATTTCAATTACAATTGGGTTGTCTAGGATGAATGTTCATGATCTGAAAATATTTAATACCCTAGAAGATTGCACTGTTTCTGTAAGATTACATATTTATCTTGGTCAAGTAGGAATTAGTTTATGAGGGATTGGTCCATTTCAAGTATTTCATCATTTGCATTATTAATCTTAGGAGTAGTTTTAATTTAGGAATCTCTTTGAAACTCTAACCTTTTGTTATTTCTTTATCATTCTAGTTAGATTTAGGATTGAAGTATCATCATATTGCTAGATCTGATAAATTCAAGATTCGGTCTTTGCTTGTAGTGAGGTCCCTTTGTGATTACAAGCGTTTTCACATTTATCACTGAATTGTTTATGCATTGTCAAGACCTAACATTAGAGACCTTGGGGTTATCTCTTGAGGCTTGTTGATAGAGATTTACCTTTCAAGAGAGACAGGATTTCATATTCTGTTTGAGTTGTTCTTGAGCAGAAAACATCAACACATAATATGCCCTTTTATGAGAAAGATGGACGTAATCATAATGAACCAACAATTTTGTATGTTCCATAGATTTCTCTTGCACTCTTAAGATCTTTCACCTAAAGGGAGAGAGATAGAAACCCAAAATTGAAGTTGTTCACTTAAATAAAGGATTGTATGATTTGAGTATGACTAAATGCAATGTTGTAAATGCAACTAGATGATGAAATTGATTGACTATTAATGCAAAACCTATAAATTATGCAATGTTATAAAACACAGTGAGATATGCAAGAAAGCTTTAAAAAGATGAATAAAAATGCAAATAAAACTAAACAAAAAGATTTTTTTTAGAATATGTGCACTTGTAGAGCTGAATATGACTGGAAAACACTTTGGAAATCTAGAAAATTTTACTTTTATGTTGAGTGGGACTCATTCGCCATGCTGGGCGAATCATTCCTAGGAAAAGGTTTTCTTCCTAGAAATAGATTTATGCTCACTATGTATTAGGATCTGCATCTAACTCAAAAATTCACCTCAGAGGGACGCATTCGCCATCCATGCTGAATCATTCCACTTTCAAATTTTTGGAAATTCAGATCTTTGTTCTACACTTTGACACTTGTACAACTCTTTTTGACGGAAACCCAAATCAGGATCTTGGAAAATTATTGCAAAACAACTTAAAATTGGTTGTCTAATGGGGGGTTTTGCTTGGTCAAACCCATAGTTGGGTAATCAAACCTTAAATGGACAAAAATTTGCATAAAACCCTAGCCTTAATTGTGTTAAAGACTAGGAAAGTCTGGAATATGATAAAACCCTATTCTATTGTGATATAACAAGATATGAAAATTTGATTTGAATGATGCAAGACTTCAACCCTAGAAATCCTACAACACATCAAAAATGGAGACAAAAGACATGCAAATGGAATGTAAGTGAAATTCAAACTTTAATTTGAAGATAGAGAGAAAATGGAAGATGGAATCACTTTGAAAACAAGCCTTTAGGTGTGATTTGATGGCTAGTTCCATTCCTCAACCTAGATTTCTCCATCATTCACCATAGGCATGGACATCATCAACTCTTTGCAATGTTGAACCTTGAATGAAGAGTGATCTTCAAGACCTACAAACACCCTAGTTTGCTGCCCTAAAACTTCAACTTTGCTAATGAAACTTATTGTGGAAGACTTGACTTTAGAATTTTCTTTGTAAAAATGACTAAGAGATGTGAAAAATGACCTAAAATGAGTATTTATAAGCACCAACACCTAATTTTCATGTTATTTAGGCCTAAGAGGCCGACATCCATTGAAAAATTAAGTTGAATTAATTGAATTTCCACTCAAAATTGAAATTTACCTCAAAAGGGAGTCATTCGCCACCCTTGGCGAATGGGTCCCACCAAAGGGTACTCATTCACCCAAGTTGGCAAATGGGTCCCACTAGTGCTTTTTGAAGGTGGGTTTTTAGGATATGCATGAATTAAGTGTTATTTGTCAGGATTTAAGTGATTTCTCAAGTGAAACGGGCCTCTAGATAAAAAATAATGGGTCTTAGGGGTCTATAAATGTTGTTTTTAAGAATGAATAACATGCATGGGTACTCAAAAGTAGGTCCAATTAAACATGAAATTGTCTCTTTTCTCAAGAGTGTCCAATTTTCTACGCCACATTTAGCCCCCACCTTAGTTCCCATATGACTCTATGTGCATATGTAAGTTAATGGACTCTAAACAATGCACTCTATTACATAAAAGGATACTCATTCAAAGGACGAGAGAACAAAGCCCCCAATGTAGTTATCTGTAAAACCACAATATTAAGAACCACATCCTGCAACACAAATTTTCTAATTTTCCAAAAATCCTTTTATCTAACTCTTAGGAACTCAATTCGAGGGTAGATGTATGACCCCCTTGATTTTGCTTGCTTTACGTAGGTGGAATCAAGGTAGCAATCTAGCCACGTCGAATAAAGAACATCATACCATATGGAATTTCCAAGTACCATGCCATGTAACAGTAGATGATTTATGATGTCGGGTGTGGAATCATGATTCCAATGCATCAAATGGCGTAAAAAACGGAGTGCCCTAGCTCTCGTTATGTTGTTTTTAAGAAAGAGATGCTTTATTAACTCTTAATATAAAATTACCCTAATTTAATGCATAAGAGTAAAAGTGATGAAAATAGGTTAAAAGAAGTGGAAGAGAATAATTTTTCACTTACTATTGCATTTTACCTTCTTGTAGCTTGAAAGTGATTAGTGAGACGAGAAGATTTCAAGTAGACAAGATTACACACCTTCATAGTTGGATGAGCTTCGAGAGCAGGTGGCACACGACGAACTGTAGTATGAGGTGAGTTGATTCTACAACATTCGCTTTCTGATTTTGTAATAATTTAATGATTTTTAATGCATGGATAAGTTAATTTAGGATCTTGGAAAAAATTTCGCAAAGTGTCCTCTTTTTTCATAGTGTCTCGTTTGTTCTTAAAGTGTCCCTTTTGTTCGCAAAGGGTCCCGTTTCTTTGCGACGTGTCCCAAAAGGGTTCTAAAGTGTTGAGGGCCTTTAGGAAAGCATACTAGATAAACTTTAGTACATGTGCATGATGAATAATGTTCAAAATTGAAGATATTAGATGAATTTTGTAGAGCATATTGTTATGATTTTGATAGGCTCTAGCCTGATTGCGACAACGGCTAGGAGGGAGACAGATTAGCTTTCTTAGAGATTTAGCCCGAACACTATCAACAACATAGACAAAGCATCTATAGGCGGTAGGTATCAATTGGGCATATCTAATGCCACCTATGAGATACCATGACGCCATGCTAATGGCTTTATACAAGCACTGGGACGTCGATACTTGTACATTTCATCTTCCAACCGGGGAGATGACCATCACCCTAGAGGATGTACACCGTATTCTCTGAGTTCCCATTCAGGGAGACCAGGTATATTTTCGAAGGGATCAGTCATTCTGTGAGAAGAAGGCAGACATGCAATACTGCTTGGATGGACCTGTTCATGATGAGTGCGTGAGAGTGAAAATCAAGCTTTCCATGTGTTGGAGCCTAAAATTTCATGCAAATTTTAGGTTCCCATATTCAAAAATTTGATTTTGGCACTCAGATGTACAATTGAAAAATTTGCTCAAATGGCCAACTTTGAAAAATCACAAAATGAATCCAGTTCGGTTTCATGCAAAATCACCTTACAAGCATGTTTATTTGACATATATGAGTGTTCACACCAATTTTCAGCTTCATACGATCAGTTTTGACAAGATTTCAAAAGGCCAAGTTGAAGGGTTCTGAGAAGGTTTGTTGTTTACACACAGTAAAATATGTTAAAGTGACCAACTTTGAAGGATAATATTAAGCAACTGAAAGATTTTCAAAATAAACCAATTGGTACCCTTGATTTTCTTCATCTCAATTTTCATTGATGTCAATTTTTAGAGCTTTAGAACATCATTTGGTATTTTTTCAAAATCAAATCCAAACTGATTTTGCACAATTTTGACATTGGCATTTTCAGAAAATTTTCACAAAAAGCAACTTTGACACCTTGTATTTTGCAAAAGAAGAAGATTGATGAAAAACAATTGTGCACACATACTCATGGGTCCAAAATGAACCAACCCCCCAAGTTATGGCTTCATGGGAAGTGATTTGATATTTTTACAGAAGGGCAAGATGGCATGCTTCAGATAGTTTTCACAAGTGCAGTTTCAGAAAAGACTGATTGGGCTACTTTGAAAATCAATATCTTTCAAATCTGACGACTTCAAGTTGAACCCTCTTGCAACCACACTTCCCTACCATCAATCAACATACTGGTGCAATTCCATGGCTTAAGGAGAAGTTTTAATTAGTTTTCCAAAATGATTTTGAAGGCCACTTAATTCATTTTATCACAGTGAAAAGAGTCAGAAAGCAAAATCTGTTGACTACCCATTTCATTTTTGATGGAATAATTACAAAAGATAAAGTGTCATGAAGTTTAATTATTAGGGTTTATGCTTTCAATACACCATTTTGACCAAAGTATTATGTGAGAAAAGCATAACAAACCGAGCTTTGGAACTCTTGACAAGAATAAGGTTACATGGGTGCAATTCTACACATACAACACTATTATTTATGTTTTCTGCAAGAGGATATTGTAGAACAAAAGAGTTACTAGGTGAAATAAGGGACAAAGGCCTTACTCCAAAATACCCTAATCTGTAATATCATAATTCAAGGCCTTTGTAATATGGTGAAACAGATAAAACTATTCAAGCTTTGGAATCAATGTGGCTACATAGGAGTAATGCTATTGTGGCTAATAGCAACTTTGAGGAAGAGGTCTCTTTTGGACCAATAAATGAAAATAAAATTGAACTTGCTATCACTTATCCCACACCCAGTGATAGTTTTGCAAAGTAGGTAATGTGGATAATTCATGAGAGCTTTCTAAAAAGATTAGAGGCCATATGCACTCTTGATTCAGTCTCCTATGGTATGTTGTTCAATGCAGTGTGTAAGCATGGAAACCAAGAGTTTTTTAGGCTAGAGAAGTGAAATCTAGTAGGTCAATGAAAATAGAAGATGAAAAAACTTAAGCGTGACCGAACATTTGAATGAACATTGTCAAGAGAAGGGAGTACAATAAATACAAATGAAGTAAAGACATAGCTAGACATGAAGATGTCGGTAAAAGCAAGGCATGATTCAAAGAATAGAATGCGATAGATAATGAAGGCGTCAGGAAATGGCATTTGAGTTGAGCTCATAAATAAAAGCCTCAGTACCAATTCTACAGTTTTCTCTGAGCGCTTCAAGGAGATGGAATTCCATCAACAAAGAGAAGGCTAATAATACAAGGTTCAAGCCCCAGATTATGAGATGCGTATTCAATTCATGCAACCATGGTTCAGGCTCAGAATGTGACCCAACCAAAGCAAATTCAGGGGCGCACTTAAGGAAGGAAGATCAACGCAATGGAAAACTAGGGCATCTCAAAGATAGAGTCTTGGTCTAGCGACATACATGGGCCAGATCTTGGCCCTATTCCTGGTGCTAGTTCAAAGACTCTCATGGAATTTGCAAAGTTCATTTACTTGCTAGGGGAAGATGAGATTGAACTCGATAAAATTCCAAAGGATGTGTTTGTTTTTTATCAGGGACATCACGGTGACCGAAGTGTTTACCGTGCTAATCTATGTTACCAGAAACGCGACGGCAAAGGGCCGTTTCGCGTTTCAACGGCCGAAACCCGTTTCCCCGTCGCCAACGGCCGTTTCCAACCCGTCGAGCCGTTTCTAAGGCGTTGGAGTTAAAAAAACATAAGAACTGCTGGTGTTTTTAGGCTCCCCGGTAATTAACATACACTTTCAGTTAACCTGGAAAATTCTCTGAGTAGAATTAATACACTGTCAGTTAGTTAAACTGCACAATCGGTGAGTAAAATAAATGCTCAATTAGTTTAACTGTAGAATTCGGTGAGCATTATAATTAATAATGCTATTAGTTTTTTAACCGTTTTTGGTTTTTATTTTTATTTTTTTGCTGTGTTAAATATTTTTTAATAAAATTAGTATGCATTTCTAAAATTATTTAATAATTAAATTGTAGTGTTATATATATATAATTGAAGTTATTTAATGTATTTATGTATATAAATCTATTTAAAATATAAAAATATGTTTTATAATTTAGATTATATATATACACACACAACACATACAAATACACATATATATATGCATACATTCTATATATATATATATATATATATATATATATATATATGAAATTTTGAAAATATATATGTAAGTAATCCGTTTCTTATACGCAACCTCTAAATATCCCATTTCTCGTCACGTTGCCGTTGCCGTTGCGGTTTCCGTTTCTCGTTTCTGGTAACATAGGTGCTAATATAATTTTACCATTTGTAGCTTTTAGTGAGAAGGAAGTAACATATGAAAATACGGAATGTTTTACCTAGTAGGCCAGTCCTGCAGTACCCACAATTGGTGACTCCAAGGATGATTGGAAAATTCTTAGAGCCCTATCTGAAGTATGTGGTGATGCACTCCCTTATGATACAGTTAGTGCACTACGTGCATGCATTCGGGATGTCTCTCCAAATTTGTTTAGACTTGATGAAAGGGAACCTATATCTACATGGATTTGAGATTTGAAGCCAGAAATCAATCCTAAAATGAGTTCAAATCCTTTTTCCAAGGTTATTGATAACCTCTACATGACTGATTCTATAACCCGGGCATCTAAAATAATGGCTCAGTGCACTGCCTCATTATTGGGTCAGGAATAAACATGCTCATTTGATTTTCACTTCTATAACTCTCATGCTCGTACTTGTCATGCTTTGGAAGCGAAGAGAAAGGGGCACGTGATAAGGAGAGGATTGTTTAGCTTGATTCTAGGAGATGCCCTAAATGATATTCGGTGAGTAATGCAAGTGAGTGGAGGACCAGAGGAAATGAGTGAGCAAAATCCGTAAATGCCATCTGGGAGACATGAGCAATCAGGGTGAATCTCACATTTCTCTCTAACAGAGTCGGTCACACCGATAAGGGTTCATCGAGGAAACATATACTATCGGGAGAAGAAAATAATATATTTCTGATGATGCATGTCAGGCTGAAAATCTAAAGGTGGAAATAGATATTAAATGGATGTGCAATCGATATAATATTAAAATTGAGGGAGTAACAAAGTGAAAACTTATTGAATAAGGGTGAAGGTGGAAAGAATATTTTCACTGAAAATATGAAATATTTTAACAAAGGGACTTATAAGGTGAATAATTTAAAGATAGTAGGTTTCCACAATCCATATCATAGGTTTGTATTGCTTCTGGATTCGATTGTGTAAGGATTTTTTTGCATCAACATTTCGAATCACACTCTGCGATCCATCATCAAGATGAAAGAGAGCTAGAGGAGAAAATGAATGATTGCAGACTCAGACTGAATAAAAAGGAAGGGGGAGGAGGGAAAGATGCACGCAATTCAAGGACAATATTAAAGAAAAAGAAAAAAAATGAACATAAAACCAAATAAAATGGAACTAGCACAATATAAAAGAAAGGAGAAAATAAAAGGTTTTTAAGGGAAAGAACAGAACAAAAACAAATAATCAAAAAGAAGAAGCAAAAAATAAGATAAGAGAAAACTAGAAAAATAAAAGGGCAAAAATTGAATAAATTAAAAGATTAAAGGAAGACCATTAAGAAGAAACAACACAAAATCAACGAGAAGAAAAGGACGAAAAAACAAATAAATAAAAAGGAAAGAAAAAATATAACGTGGAGCCTAAGAACAAGGACAAACCAAAGAAATAATAGATTAAAAACGAAATAAATATATAAACCAAGAAGCCAAAACAAGCAAAAGAAGAAAACACTAAAGAAAAATAAAATAAATATATCAAAAAATGAAAATAAAAATACACCAAAATAAGTATTAAGATTGATATATATAAATATATATCACGAGATGAAAAGAGTTTTAAAAAGGGGGGAACAAACCAAATGGAAGAAGAAAGAAAACACAAAGTGACTCAAAAATAAATAAATAAAAATAAATAAAATAGAAAAATTATAGAATTAAATGAAACCAAAGAGATAACTAAAAACAAGAATTTCATTTTAAAGAGCTATTCTGCAAATGATTAATAAGATATCAATTTTATAAGAGGTGTAACACTAAAGAAAATGTTGTTAAGCAAATATACACTAAAATAAAGAGCAAAATTGGATATAGCAGGGCTTATCACGAGATGAAAGAGTTTGTGGGGGGAAATAAATCAAATGGAAGAAGAAAGAGAAACAGCATGATGCCCTTCAATAATAATAATAAAATAAAATGTTAAATAGTAGAACTTTAAAATTTGTCCAAAAGAGATAACTAAAAAACAAGAATTACTAGAAGAGATATCAAAAATATTTAATAATATTGGAATGAAACAAAATAAATAAAACCAAAGAAATAACTAAAAAAGACAAGAAATAATAAAAGAGAAAAATAAAATAAATAAAATTAAGGATGAAAATAGCAATAATAAGAATGGAATGAAACAAAATAAATAAAACACAAAGAATAATAAAAAAGACAAGAAATAATAAACGAGATAAATAAAATAAATAAAATGAATGATAAAAATAGCAATAAATAGATTGGAATGAAACAAAATAAATAAAACAAAGAAATGACTAAAAAAGACAAGAGATAATAAGAAAGATAAATAAAATAATGATAAAAAAAGCAATAATACACAAAAGGACAGAAGTAAGAAAATAAATAGGTAAAAATGAATATATATATATATATATATATATATATGATTGAATACACACACACACGCACACAAATATATATAAGGCAAGAAACAAAAAGAAGAGCAAAGGAAGGAGAGCCAAAAAGAAAGGCACAGAGAAACCAAAAAACGACGGGAAGAACAAGACACCTTAGAACGAAACCAAGGTTAGACCAAAGATGGAAAGAAGAACAAAGAGGAGGGCGGATGAAAGAGACAATTTACCATCAAGAACACCAAAAGGGAACAAGAAAAAGAAGCAAAAAAGGTGGAAGACAAAGAAACCAAGGTGGGGGAAAAGAGCACGACCATGCTAGGAAAGAAACTGGTTATGAAGGTTAGACAGCAAAGGTTGCCACACGATATTGAGACTCCAACCCTCGTCACGGTTAAGGTTAGACGGGTGGTTGTTAATGTGGATGGCTTCCTTGAGCTTCCTCTTGAAAAAATTGTCCTCTTTGCATAAGATCTGAGTGTTTTCTAAGCATATGTGGTGCTTAGTTGAAAAGGAGTGGTCTGCAAGTGCCGATTTGACAACCTGATCATGTCTAATGTCCGCACTATGCTCCTTAATTCTTGTGCAAAAAGAACGACCCGTTTCTCCTATGTAAGGAATGCATAGGAAAATAAAAGGGCAAAAATTAAAAGGGCAAAAATTGAATATTAAAGATAGTAGGTCTTTCTTGTCTTTTTTATTATTCTTTGTGTTTTATTTATTTTGTTTCATTCCATTCTTATTATTGCTATTTTCATCCTTAATTTTATTTATTTTATTTTTCTCTTTTATTATTTCTTGTCTTTTTTAGTTATTTCTTTGGTTTTATTTATTTTGTTTCATTCCAATATTATTAAATATTTTTGATATCTCTTCTAGTAATTCTTGTTTTTTAGTTATCTCTTTGGTTTCATTTAATTCTATACTATTTCTATTTTATTTATTTTTATTTATTTATTTATTTTTGAGTCACTTGTGTTCTCTTTCTTCTTCCATTTGGTTTGTTTCCCCCCCCCCTTTTAAAACTCTTTTCATCTTGTGATATATTTATATATATATATCAATTTTAATACTTATTTTGGTGTATATTTATTTTCATTTTTTGATATATTTATTGTATTTTTCTTTCAGTGTTTTCTTACTATCTTTCATTCCATCTTATTAAATAATTTTAGATAACTCTTCTAGTAATTCTTGTTTTTTAGTTATCTCTTTGGTTTCATTTAATTCTATAATTTTTCTATTTTATTTATTTTTATTTATTTATTTATTTTTGAGTCACTTTGTATTTTCTTTCTTCTTCCATTTGGTTTGTTCCCCCCTTTTTAAAACTCTTTTCATCTCGTGATATATATTTATATATATCGATCTTAATACTTATTTTGGTGTATCATAATTTTCATTTTTTGATTTATTTATTTTACTTTTCTTTTAGTGTTTTCTTCCTTTGCTTGTTTTCGCTTCTTGCTTCATATTTTTATTTCGTTTTTAATCTATTATTTCTTGGGTCTCTCCTTGTTCTTGTGCTCCTCGTTTTATTATTTTTTTCTTTCCTTTTTATTTATTTGTTTTTCGTCTTTTTCTTCTCGTTGATTTTGTTTTGTTTCTTCTTATTGGTCTTCCTTTAAATTTTTAATTTATTCAATTTTTGCACTTTTATTTTTCTAGTTTTCTCTTGTCTTATTTGTTGCTTCTTTTTGATTATTTGTTTTTGTTCTCTATTCTTTCCCCTTAAAAAACCTTTTATTTTCTCCTTTCTTTTATATTGTGCTGGTTCCATTTTATTTGGTTTTATGTTCATTTTTTTTTCTTTTTCTTTAATATTGTCCTTGAATTGCGTGCATCTTTCCCTCCTCCCCCTTCCTTTTTATTCAGTCTGAGTCCGCAATCATTCATTTTCTCCTCTAGCTCTCTTTCATCCTGATGATGGATCACAGAGTGTGATTTGAAACGTTGATGCAAAAAAATCCTTACACAATCGAATCTAGAAGCAATACAAACCTATGATATGGATTGTGGAAACCTGCTATCTTTAATCGATACCCTTCATGGGAGGGAAATTTGTTTCAAAGCTAAACAATTAGAGTTGCTGAGGATCAAGCTCTCAAAGAAAATTGCAGACTTAGCCTTTCTAAAAAGATGCAGAGACGCTCATCTGATTTCTTCCTTCGTCAAAGTTAACCATCATTTGTGGAGTCACCGTACCAAACGCATTTTCGGTAATACGAGTTTGGCTCTCCTCAGATATGTCATCTAGTCAACTAGATCTTCCATCAACTTTTTAAACTCGAGGTTGTTCCCTCTTCACCTGGAACTCGCTAATGTGCTGCGCCCAGACATTTGGATCCGCTTGGATATTGCTTCGCACATGAGAGCCATGGGTCGCCAAGAAGAATGCGTTAGGAGACAGCAAAAGAAGTTTTCAGCCTTGCTCCATAAATTTTCATCCTCTAAACTGCAACCGCACTGGGCTTACTCTCCTCACCTGCACCTTTCTGCATCCTCCTCTCGGTCTAAGCCTCATCTTACCTCGGAAGCTAATCGCATCCTGGACCTACACCGCTCCCCTCCAAACGTTCCTTTGCCTGGTCTTCATGCTACCTCTCACCCAGTGGCCACCTCTGTCCACCCTACTCCTGTCTCCTCTCTTTCAAGCCAACTGGTTCGTCCTTCCACCATTTTGTCTTCTGCTTCGTCCCCCCTCATTGAAACTTGCCGCTCTTCCTCGGGCCTTCCTGACACAATGAATGGTACTTCGCCTTGCCTCCCTTGCACTGACAACTGTTCTTTATCCTTGCCTAACAGTTGCAATTCACCCTCATTTTTGCCTTCGCCTAGGGGGAAAAAAGCGGGTCTTTCTTCCTCTCCAGCTCGACTGATATGCGTCTCGAATTACCTAGACCAGTTTGCAGCTTGAACTTCTTTGAATGACTTGGACGAGAATACAGAGAGCCTCCCGACACAGAATCCTCAGCTCAACGGCTCTCCCACTCTTGTCAACTCGCCATCATTCCTCAACGGTCATCCAGGTACGAGCTCTGCCATTCTTTGTCCCCTTTTTTCTTTTCCAGCTTCTTGCATTAATTGTTCGGATATCCCCTCCAATCCTCTCTCTCCTCGTTCTGATCCCGAGGCTGCCTCACCTCCAATCAACTCTCATCTTGGGCAGCGCTTGGGGATCGTGTCGTCTCTTCCCCTCATAGCCAACCTTTCGCCGCACGCCACCTCCCCCATTAATGTGGTCACGTCTATTCATTCGTCCTCCCTCTCTTCTCTTAATGGTCTTTCTTTGTGGTCCCCTCAGTCCAACTCACGTAATCTCAATTTCATTCAAGATTGGGAATTGAAATTGGTGGTTAACCTTTCTAGTGCCACCCTTGACCCTCTAGCCGTCAATCTTTTAAAACATGGTCATAATTTCTCCATTGCTCCACGTACTATTCCCCACCTAGACTTTCTTATTGAAATTGAAAATTGTGTTCGTGGTCTCCCTGTGAATATTGCTGAAGAAATCAGGTAGGATTGTGCGGTCGCCCTTCGCCATGCCAAACCTCCCAAGTGCAATATTCCTAAAGCTGAGCTTGTCGCGTTTAACAATTTATCACGCAACAAAGACTTAATCATTTGCAAAGCTGATAAAGGGAATGCCACAGTCATCATGAACAAACCTGATTACCTCTCCAAAATGCGTGATCTTCTTTCTGATACTAATAGCTACAAAGTTTTATCTCGCAACCCTTGTTCAAAAATTCTCAAAAAAGTCAAGCTTGCCATTTCCCTCTCATCCTTTGATGATGCTACCAAAAAGCGTCTTTTTCCCTCTAAAGAAGTGACGCCTCATATCTACAGGGTTCCAAAAATCCACAAAAAGGGGATTCCTTTAAGACCTATTATGGATACAATAGACTCCCCAACTTACAAATTGGCGTCTTTCCTTGCGAAACTTATCTCTCCTCTGGTCGGTAATTCAGAATCCCATATCAATAATTCCTCCCATTTCGTTGAATTTATCAAGAACGTCAAGCTTGATAATAATGACATTTTAGTGAGTTTCGACGTGGTTTCTCTCTTCACCAAGGTTCCCATCCCCGATGCCATTAAGATTGTCAGGTGCAAGACTAATGATGAAATTGCTTCTCTTGTAGAGTTGTGCCTAAAATCAACCTTCTTCTCTTTCCAAAATGTGATCTATGAGCAAGTTGATGGCATAGCCATGGGTTCCCCTCTCTCTCCTGTCATTGCCAACCTCTTCATGGAGCATTTCAAAAATTCAGCTCTTTTCTCCTCCCCCCTCAAACCAAAATGGTGGAAACGTTATGTTGATGACACCAATGTTTGTTGGCCTCATGGGCTTGACAAGTTAGAAGATTTTCATGCTCACCTTAACAACTTGGTTCATTGCATCACTTTACTAAGGAGATTGAATCTGATGGCCAGCTCCCTTTCCTCGACATCTTGCTCATCAAAAAATCAGATGGCTCCCTTGGTCGTCGAGTGTTTCGTAAAGCTACCCACACTGATCTCTATCTCCATTCTTCTTCCCATCATCACCTGTGTCAAAAAAGTGGTATCCTTAAAAACCCCACTTTGAGGGCTTTTCGTATTTGTGATGAAGATTACCTAGATCAAGAGCTAGCCCATCTTCGTAAAGTCTTCATCCTTAATGGATACAAAAACAAGCAAATCTCTAGAGCCTTCAACCATGCCAGGGAGAGATTCTTTTCTCATCCCTTTACCCCCAAACCAAATTTCTGCCCTGTCGCTTCTCTCCCTTAAATTGAAGGCATTTCCCAAAAAATCTCCAAGATTCTCTTTAAGAAAGGGATTCATTGTGCTTTCAAACCTTGTTCGACAATAAGACACTATCTCCCTTCTCTGAAGGACTCGAGGGACATATTACTTGAGTCAGGAGTATACAAGGTTGTTTGTTCTTGTGGCATTCCTTACATAGGAGAAACGGGTCGTTCTTTTTGCATAAGAATTAAGGAGCATAGTGTGGACATTAGACATGATCGGGTTGTCAAATCGGCACTTGTAGACCACTCCTTTTCAACTAAGCACCACATATGCTTAGAAAACACTCAGATCTTATGCAAAGAGGACAATTTTTTCAAGAGGAAGCTCAAGGAAGCCATCCACATTAACAACCACCTGTCTAACCTTAACCGTGACGAGGGTTGGAGTCTCAATATCGCGTGACAACCTTTGATGTCTAACCTTCATAACCAGTTTCTTTCCTAGCGTGTTCGTGCTCTTTTCCCCCACCCTGGTTTCTTTGTCTTCCACCTTTTTTGCTTCTTTTTCTTGTTCCCTTTTAGTGTTCTTGATGGTAAATTGTCTCTTTCGTCCGCCCTCCTCTTTGTTCTTCTTTCCATCTTTGGTCTGACCTTGGTTTCGTTCTAAGGTGTCTTGTTCTTCCCGTCGTTTTTTGGTTTCTCTGTGCCTTTCTTTTTGGCTCTCCTTCCTTTGCTCTTCTTTTTGTTTCTTGCCTTATATATATTTGTGTGTGCGTGTGTGTGTATTCAATCATATATATATATATATATATATATATATATATATATATATATATATATATTCATTTTTACCTATTTATTTTCTTACTTCTATCCTTTTATCCCTTTTATATTTATTCCATTATTTATAGCTATTCCTCTTACTTCTATCCTTTTGTGTATTATTGCTTTTTTTTATCATTATTTTATTTATCTTTCTTATTATCTCTTGTCTTTTTTAGTCATTTCTTTGTTTTATTTATTTTGTTTCATTCCAATCTATTTATTGCTATTTTTATCATTCATTTTATTTATTTTATTTATCTCGTTTATTATTTCTTGTCTTTTTTATTATTCTTTGTGTTTTATTTATTTTGTTTCATTCCATTCTTATTATTGCTATTTTCATCCTTTAATTTAATTTATTTTATTTTTCCCTTTTATTATTTCTTGTCTTTTTTAGTTATTTCTTTGGTTTTATTTATTTTGTTTCATTCCAATATTATTAAATATTTTTGATATCTCTTCTAGTAATTCTTGTTTTTTAGTTATCTCTTTGGTTTCATTTAATTCTATACTATTTCTATTTTATTTATTTTTATTTATTTATTTATTTTTGAGTCACTTGTGTTCTCTTTCTTCTTACATTTGGTTTGTCTCCCCTTTTAAAACTCTTTTCATCTCAAGATATGTTTCTATATATATCAATTTACCTACTCTATTTCTATGCATATTTATTTTCATTTTGATATATTTATTGTATTTTCTTTCCAGTTGTTTCTTAATATCTTCTCATCCAATCTTATTAGAATTTTAGATAAACTCCTTCAGTAATCTTGCTTTTTAGTTATCTCCTTTGGTTTCCATTTTAATCTCTATACTTTTCTATTTATTTATTTTATTTTTATTTATTTATTTATAGTCACTTTGTGTTCTCTTTCTTCTTCCATTTGGTTTGTTTTCCCCCCCTTTTTAAATCTCTTTTCATCTCATGATATATATTTATATATATCAATTTTAATACTTATTTTGGTGTGTTTCTATTTTCTTCTTTTGATATATTTATTTTATTTTTCTTTAGTGTTTCTTCGTTTGTTTCTCTTGGCTTTATATATTTATTTTACTTTTAATCTATTATTCTCTTTGGTTTGTCCTGTTCTTAGGCTCCACGCTATATTTTTTCTTTCCTTTTTATTTATTTGTTTTTTCGTCCTTTTCTTCTCGTTGATTTTGTGTTGTTTCTTCTTAATGGTCTTCCTTTAATCTTTTAATTTATTCAATTTTTTCCCTTTTATTTTTCTAGTTTTCTCTTATCTTATTTTTTGCTTCTTCTTTTTGATTATTTGTTTTTGTTCTGTTCTTTCCCTTAAAAAACCTTTTATTTTCTCCTTTCTTTTATATTGTGCTGGTTCCATTTTATTTGGTTTTATGTTCATTTTTTTTCTTTTTCTTTAATATTGTCCTTGAATTGCGTGCATCTTTCCCTCCTCCCCCTTCCTTTTTATTCAGTCTGAGTCTGCAATCATTCATTTTCTCCTCTAGCTCTCTTTCATCCTGATGATGGATCACAGAGTGTGATTCAAAACGTTGATGCAAAAAAAATCCTTACACAATCGAATCCAAAAGCAATACAAACCTAGGTGAATAATTATTTTACCCACAAATGTACAAAAGGTAAAATTTGTAAAATATTTACATTGCGGGGTGGAATATTTTCACCAATGGGATTATATGGATGGGTAATTATTTTATCCTAAGGAGTGATCTATTAAATTGGGTAAAATATTTCAACCACATGAGATATAAGTGGAATATTTTTCATTAAAGATGCTATGAAATCAGGTAATTATTTTTATTTTAGGAGGTGAAGAGTGAAGATTTCTAGCAAGGGATGATTACCAAAATTGATTTTTTCCCGAAGATGCACAAATAAAGATTAAAGTTAAAATATTTAAGTTTCCAAAGGCAACTAATTCTGAGAATAATTAAATGAAGAGTTGCATTGAAAAGAAGAGTTGCACCAGACAGATGTTGCGAAGAGTTGTAGCCCTAAAAATACAATGTATATATGTACAAGATGAAATAAAATAATCATGATAGAAGGAGTAGGTTAGGATAATCATCAATATTAGGATAGGTTGATCACTTGCTGAAATAAAACATTGTGCTATGTATTGCAAAATATTTTGAAGTAATATAATGGAAGGAAGACTTAATTTGGTGATCTAATTATGGTGTCAATTGTTTGTTGAATTAATTGAAAAATATTATTAAGTTGTCTCCAAGATTGACATTTCCTTATTATTTAAATTGATGTATCAAGGATACTTTTAATTTATCAAGGCACATTTGTTGTTCTTGTGTGGTTTAGTTAACTGGCTCCTTTAGGGAAGGATTAAATTCTTTTTATTAATCACAGTAATCTAGAAAAGGTCATTTGGATTGATAAGAAGAAATTGATAATTGCATTCTTGCACGTTTATACAAGTTATAAAAATGTATAAGTGCCAAACAATTAGAATTGTAGACAATAAGTAAGTCACATATCATTTACATCTTGACTCCATTTACCCAACAAAAGTAGGCACTAGTCATAACAATTCCATTTCAAAATTTTATAAAATCTTATCCATGCATTCACATTTCAAATTTTAGTAGGAATAGTTAGTAAACTTTCATCTATCTCACATTTCATGCCATTGTAGATAGATTCCCAAATCCAAATAGATCACATAATCTCCTTGAGTCATCAAGGTTCACCTGCCTAGGTTTGGTAGAGCCTGAAGTGTAGCGAGTCAGTAATTATACTCCATTCATTGGTTCAAAAACATTGCAAATCTAGTCATAGAGCATGACATCCTCTTAGGATTTGTAACCTTCATTTTTTAGATCCAACACTATGCTTCTATATTTGCGAGCCCCCATTTTGCGATGGATTATGATGCATATAGTGGCTCTTGTTCTCAATCCTGATGGACAAGCGACACACTTGGATGGAGGATTGGTACACTTGATTCATGAGATGTATGAGCACATGACAATCTATGCTTGGGGACACTGCATCCTAGCACACCTTTATTATGATCTTGGCCAATTTGTATTTTGAGAGATCGACAATATGGTGCATTGCACACTTCTTCAAGTATGGTGCCTTGAGCATATTACATGCACTTGGCCTACCAGGTTACCATGTGATATAGCTGCAGTATATCCACAAGCATTCATCTATCCTCTATGATGGTTGTGGCAGTACAAAGATCTACTTTTTTGGAGGGTGAGATTTTACTGGTTAGAGGAGGATGAGATCCTATGGAGACCTTATCTACTCACACTACAGTGGCTAGATCCCATAGGATAGGTGAGGAGGATGCAGATGGACAGATTTTTAGCTGGATGACATGAATATGTTGTACGACCTTTCTATTATGGGCCAGTCATGTGACAGTTTGGGAAGGTGAAGACACCACTGAGGGTGTGCCATTTCATTAGATGATCAGTGCAGAGTGATCAGAGGCCAAGTGATATTGTTCGTCTTACTATAGATCATGTCCATGAGAGTGATTATGATGATTCAGATCATGATTGGCCAACAACGTCTGACGTTGATGATGTCAGAAACACGAATGAGCATGAGGAGTGGTGTTGAGTGAAAAAAATATCTCCTATATTTCCCATGGATGTCCCTATAGGTGATGCAGGGCCAACACTAGATGAGGGAAATGAGCCAGAGGACAGGGTCGAGGATGTATGATATAGGCCAATAGATATATAAATATTGATGTGATCAATGATGAGTATGATTCAGAGGCCAATCCTAACTATGAGGACCAGGATGGAGGAGAGGATGATGGGGATGAGGAGGATTATGAGGAGGATGATTAGTACAAGGAGGAGCCACCCCTAAGTGAGGGTGATGAGGTAGCAACTGAGGATCAACATGAGCATAGAGAGGCTTCTCACACTTGTAGGACTAGATCACGTGTAGTAGCTATAACAAAAATCAGCACCCACAGTTAGAGTGAGGCTAGCACGTCCTACATGCCCCTCAAAGAGAATGAGGCTGATATTCCTCATTCAACTGGAGACATAGGTGATGACAATTGCTTTTATGCATGTACTTTAGTATTTATGATTTGTATATATAGCATGATGTTGTTTATTGATTGTGTACCTTTTCTATCTTTTAGGAGTGATGAGAGACTAGCGAGATTTTTATCGTCAAGTAGTCATAGAGATAGCTCCTGCATCCATCGACGAGGAGGAGATAGACCCTAATTATGTGACCCCACCTATCGTGGAGGAGCAAGAGTCACTCAGACCTTTCGTGAGGTTACAGGTAGTGTACGAGAGTGTGAGAAGATGACTCCATCAAGCTAAGAGTGCAAGACAATCATCATAGACCTCAACAAAGGTTGAGAGATTGCATGTAGAGCTAGCATAGGTACGAACGAAGAGGGATCAGATGGTAGAGGATCGAATTGTAGCCCTTGGTCGAGTACAAGGTTTGGAGTATGCAATTAGAGTCAGAAAATTGTGATCATGATTACACACAAGCATCTCATGACATCCAAGGACTAGATCACGGGTGCTAGAGCTCGAGCGGTCTAGATCTCACAGACCTTGGTGATTTTGTATATGGTATTGAGATGTACATAAATTTTTTTTTTTGACATATATATATACATGCACATTGGATATTGTGATATTTTGTTTTAATGTGTTTGAATGTTAAATGGAAATGTGATTAATTAAATAAATTATGGTAAAATTATTTAATTAATGGCTTCATGATTTAACATGATTAATGTGATCTAATGTAAAACGTATTTCAGTTTTAGTTTAGATACAACATGGTTGATTTAAAGAGAGTATGTTGAATTAGATACACCTATAACTCATATAAGGATTGAACTTAACATAACACGAGAACTAATAGAATGAAACCTAAAGTAATTATAAAAAGAACTTAAATAATTACCTTAGTGTTCTAACTCCAAGGGCATGATTCTGCTAGTGCCATAAACAAGGTTATAGGGTGTAGTTCCCATGGATAAGCGAACACTCATTCGATAAGCCCATCGTAGATAATGTAATTGTGTGTGCCAATCCTTATGATGTTTGTTAATAGTTTTCTTTAGGATTTTTTCAAGGATATTGTTAGTGCTTTCATCTTTTCCATTAGATTTCGGATAATATGGTGTAGAAAATTGATTTTGGATGTTGAATGTTTTGAGAAATTTCTTTACTTCGTTATTCTTAAATGGGGTTCCATTGTTGAAAACAATTGTAGAAGGAAGGCCAAAGTGAGCAATTATGTGTTCCAATGTGAAATGAAAAGTTACTTCAATAGTTGTAGACCGAAGAGGAATAACTTCCACCCATTTTGTGAAATAGTCTTTTGCGGTTATTATAAATGTTTGTCTGGCAGAAGACGGTGGTGAAATTTTTCCAATAAGATCCAATCCCCATATTGAAAGCAGCCAAATGGGAATTTGGACACAAAGCTCAGAAGTGGGAGAATGGATGAAATTGCTATGTTCTTGACATTTGTGACATCGTTTAATGTAAGAAAATTTTTCTTTATCCATATGTCTCCAATAATATCCCATACAGATAAGTTTTTGCACTAACGATCGTCCTCCAAAATGACCTCCACAAGCACCAACATGAGCTTGCTCAAGGGCTATAGGAATTTCATAATCCTTAAGACACCTTAGTAAGAGACCATTGAAAGATCTTCTATATAATATATCAGCGAGAATCACGTATTTGGATGCTAGTTTTTGTAAATGATTTTGAGTGTTTGTCGTTGTGGGATCGGGAATGGTACCATCTTTTAAATAATTGTAGATTGTGTCATACCATTGTTGCGAGTCTTCTTGAGTTGTGGTTAAAATTTCTTCTAAGCGAGTATTAACCAAAGGTTTCATGATGGGATGAATAACAAAGGTGAAATTTGTTGAATGATCGTGTGGGGATATAAGAGAGGTTGCACTCACCATTGCATCCACATGTTGATTGTCTTTTCGTGGGATGTTATCAATGGTGAATGATTCAAACTTCTCTAACAATTTCATTGTAAAATCCTTGTATTTTGATAATTTGTCATGTTTAGCTTGATATGTCCCATTGATATTTTTGATTACTAATTGCGAATCACCAAAGATCTTGATATCTTTAGCACCCATGGTTAAAGCATCTCACAATCCTACGATTAATGCCTCATACTCAGCTGCACGTTATTTGTACATATATAATTTAATTAATAGGATAATGGAATAGGCTTTCCATGAGGCAGGATTAATACCACTTCATCACCAAAACCTGTTTGACACTTAGATCCATCAAAATACAATTCCCATGTTTTAACATCTGGGTCAAGACACTATCATCAGGAAAGGAGTCGTGATTAGGTAAAGTGAGAGGAGAAGGGGAATCAACTAAATGGTCTGTTAAGGCTTGTCCTTTGATTTCTTTTTGGGAAACAAACTTAAGGTCAAACTCTGTTAACAACATCACCCACTTAGCTAAGCATCCAAATAAGTCAGTTTTATTAAAAAGATGCTTAAGGAGATCAAATTTTGTCATGACTTATATTTCAGCATTTAGTAAATAATGTCACAATTGACTAGTAGTGAATACAAGGGCTAAACATTTTTTTTCAATTGGTGAGTATCAAGTTTCATAATCAATTAAATTTTGACTAATGTAATAAACATGATGCTCTTTTCCATGGTCATCTTTTTGAGCCAAAAATGCTGCAAGAGCATGGGCGGACACTACGATATAAAGGATAAACAGTTTGTTTCGGATGATGGGTTGTAAAACAGATGGAGTTACAAGGTATTCCTTTAAACTCTCAAAAGCCTATTTACAATCCTTGTTCCAGTCAAAAGGAATATCCTTTTTGAGAATATGTGTGAAGGGTAATGTGCGATCGGCTAAAGATGCAATGAAATGATGAATAGCCTTGATATGGCCTTGTGACGTTTACAATTGAGAAATGTTCTTAGGAGGCCGCATGTTAATAATGGCATCAGCTTTCTATGTTTCCACCTCAATGCCTCTGTGAGATATGATAAACCCCAAAATTTTACCACTATGTATGCCAAAGACACACTTTTTTGGATTTAATTGCATATTATATTTACGTATTCATTCAAAGATTTCTCAAAAAACATGAACATTGTCTTGTCTTGTTAAGGATTTAGCAAGGATGTCATCAACATAATATTCCAAAATTCTATGTATGTAATTGTGTAAGATCAAGGTCATTGCTCATTGATAAGTTGCATTAGCATTCTTTAAACCAACGGGTATCACAACCCAACAAAGCATTCCCCAAACAGTTGTAAATGCAGTTTTATATTGATCTTGAGGGTTGATAAGGATTTGATTATAAGCATAAAATCCATCCATGAATGACAACAAAGCATGTCCAGTAGTTGTAGAGATCCAAGGAGAATAATCAATAGGTGGAATCAAGCTTGCATCAAAGAGCTTTTCAAGCTCTACTTTAACATGCAAGGCTACATTAGGGTG
>VDFB02086081.1:111690936-111732052 GCA_007258455.2 Sequoia sempervirens
GGTCTTGAATTCGAATCCTAAAGTTGAACTACCACGAAAAACTTGCCCGTTGGTATGAACCATTTATGTTTTGTTTCTTCTGAAAAGAGAATTTGAAAGCTCTGGACAAGGCTAAAAATAGCTCACCACAGGAAAGTTTTTCGAATTTTTTTCTGAAACATGGGTTTTGTGCAGAATCAAATTCTAAGCAAACCCAGATCAATAAAAATTTGAAAAAGTGAGTTTTAGCTAGGCATGCAAAGACTTTTTACTCGAGAAAAGCAGGGGTTTTTAGAGCTTCTCGGGGACAATTTTTCTTGAGAAAATCTGGAACATGGGTTTTGTGCACAATGGAATTCTGAGCAAACCCAAATGATGAGATTTTCAAAAAGATGTGATTCAAGCCTACATGCAAAGAAATTCTCGGAAAAAAGCACAGAGCTTCAAAATGAAGGCTACGGGGCAATTTTCTCGAAAAAATCTAAGACGTGGGTTTTGCTGCTGATGCTGAAATATGCGAACCCAGATGGTCAGATTCTGAATATTTTTCCGTTTTCTTTGACATGCGAAGAAAGTACCTAAGATGAGAAATAGAAGAAATAAGACAGAAGATAGAAGGTTTTGCTTGTTCTGCTTCTGAAGAATTTTCCAATCTCTTTTCTGGAACTTGATGAAACCTGCATGCAAAGTGAAAATAAAGTTTGGAATCTTCTTCCTCTGCACAATCTGAATTCGTTGCTACGAAGAACGCTGAATTCGGACACCCGTAACACCTTTAGCTTGCTGGTCGCTCAAGAAGAATATGAACTTCAGAGCAAAAGATGATGAAATAATAGACGCCATGGCTGAAATATATAGATTTTCATCTTTGAAAATTCGCAATAGGCAAGGAATCCATGAAAAGTGCGCTTGGCTTCTAATTGGACCTCATTCCAGTTAACTGGAACTCAAATATGCTAATTAAAGCATCATGCATTAGGGTTTCCCTTTCAAGACTTCAGTTCAACACTTCATATGACTTTGACTTCAGTTAGCAATCTATATTAAATTCGCCATCTTCAAACTTGCTTTAGATTCACAAACTTGAACTTGAGGCGACCCTTTTGATAACTAAAGTTAGCAATCTTGATTGAGATGAGAAATTCGCCATTTTCATGCAATAAACACTCTAAAAATAACTACCCTTTCATGACTTCAGTTAACATAGAATGAATGCGCCACTTCACCAATTTGTGCTAAAAATAACAAACCTCCAGTTGACCTTCAAGAATGCGCCAACTTCACACTTATGCTAAAAATAGCGACCCTTTTGGAACTTGAGTTGTCATTCCTTAGAAAGTGCGTAGCTTTACTAACTTATGCTTCATCATTCAAACCTAAATATGGCGACCCTTTTGATAAGTTCAGTTAAGACAAAAATGCGCCATACTTCACAAATTAATGCTTCATCACTCATGCCGTCCCTTTTAGAACTTCAGTTGACACTCAATGAAGCGCCATCTTCACTAATACTTCACAATTGCAACCAAATTTGCCATGCATGTGAACTCCAGTTGACATTCACTGATAATCTTCAGTTAAGTGAACATGCAATCAAGTTGACTCAACATGCAAGGTTGTTAACTGAACATGCAAACTAGTTAACTCGACATGCAAACTGAAAGATCACTCAATATGCCAATATATGAACTGAAGATGACAACCCAGAAAACGTTTGAAAGTCGCTGCAGTCAGAACTCTAGTTAAAGCGTCCATTCAACTCTCTTTCAAAAATCCAACTTTGAACTCTTAAGGCGAATTCCAGACTTAGCCAAATTTCATGAAAATTTAAGCTAAAACCTCTGTCGGGACCTCTGTTCATCCTCTGATACTGGTTGACTGACTTCTCCGATTGGCTGGCTGACAGGTGCATTGCGAAGCTAAGTAAAAACTGATCAAAAGGTATCTTGAGACTGCAAGCCGTAAAAGCCGACATCACAGAGGGCTCAAAATCCAGCCTTTTCCCAAAGGCTGGCACTTTGAACAGTCAGGGTACGACCGCATCTGGAAATACGAGAGGGAAAAACAAATCCTTCATAACCATTTTAACAAAATTTTGGGAATTTGGATCCAAGGGTTCAACTGTGACTTCATTGTCTGGCAATTTGCAAGGCACATTTCCCCAGAAAACATCATCTGAGGGGTGAAAAACAAGGGCGCCTTTTTCAAAAGTTGCTCTTTTCATTCCAGACTTAGCCATTTCTGGAACTAACTAAAATAACACAAAAACTCCGACTACAAGCTGCTGAGTCATCCTTTGATCTGACGGAGACAGGCGACGAAAAGCTGAACGTAACACGGACAAATTGAATATCTGATATCATCAAAAAGAAGGCATTAAAGACTTGAAAAGCTCAGGCGCCTTTTTGAAAAAGTGCTCTTTTGCTCATTCATTGATATTTTGACTAAGATTTGACCCTACGTTTGACCTCAAGTTGAGGACTTGACCTTTCAATTCCTGCTTGACCGGATCGTGTGAAGCTCGAACAAATGTGGAGATAAACATCTTAGTGGCATTTTGAGTCAAAACATGTCTGATACACCTCAAAAGATGAAGCCTTTTCAAAGGCTGCTCTTTTTCTCCTAGTGTTAACCAATTCTTGCTTCCCTCTCATTTTACAATTATCTTCGTAACTTACCTGAAAGCGGAGATCCGTTGTGAGGAGGCTTGATAGTCCATTCGCAGAGCTGATGTGATCACCAGGACAAATTCTGCAGAGGTGACAAACCTAAAAAGCAGGATCCCAGGCCCCCTAAAAGATAGGCCCATTTGAAAATGTAAACCCTCTCGGAGAAGAAAATTTTGATGATTTTCTTCCTTTTTACTTTTCACCAAATTTCCCTCGAAGCGACTTTGACACTGACCTTTGACACCAACTCCATATTTAAAGGCACAAAAACGATAGCCGACGCCTTTAACAAGATTAAGACTCAATTAAGCAAAATGCCTTAGTGAAGCAAAAATTTTGGTTTGGAATTTCTTCTCTGAGGCGGCCGAAATTAGCGAGCTGACAAGGTGGCCCATGAAGTACCATGAAGGAGGTTGGAAAGATACTGTTGCAGCTACCGAATCTCAGCCTTGAGGTCTACCTTATCTTCTCCATCCTTGAGCACTCATTCCTTTAAATTGTTTGATGCAACCTCGAAGAGGTTTACATCATTATGTCGGGTGCTTCTATCGAGATTGGCCTTAACAACCTTGAAGTCATCAATTTCAACCTCATCAATGTTCTTGTTCTCTTGGTAGATGCTATCAAGCTCTACAAAGTTCAACTGATAAGAAGGCTTCCTCCTCTTCCTACCCAACAGGTTCTCAAGCCAAGATGAGGAGTCTCTACTAACTTTCCTAGGAGAATCAGTTCCAGCTCCAACAACTACTGATGGATCAATCAGTGTTGAGACGTTGCGAACTGGTGAATCGCCTTCTGAATCTATATGGATAGGAGAAGGCCTCAGCAATGGTCGAAGAATAGGAGATGGAGGCATGACTTCAACTTGAGGTGTTGACTCAATTGGAACTTCCGATGCATCTAATGGTTGTTCCTGTTGATTCCCAATGGGAAACTTCATCTTTTCCTTCAAATTCCCTAACATTTTTTTGTTCTTTGAACCTTCTAGAGGAACGCTCATAGCTTTCACTCTGGGCTTTGGTCTAGAAGAAGGTAGAGATGTATCAACTATTGGTGGCTCTGCAACTACTTTCTGTGTCCTTTTACTGCTCAAGAAAATCTTGTTGTTCTTGACAACTCGGCTTGTTCTTTCCTCAATGGAGGTACCTTATTTAGCGAACCAATCAACTTGTGGAAGTGGTCGTTGCTCAACTTGATCTTGGGCATACATAGGAAGTAGAACTTCCCCATCATCATTTGAAAGTCCTTCCACATCTTCTAATAAGAAATCAGCCATCTATCAAAGGGTAAGTCTGGAGTAGTTGTGCTTGCGTACTTCGAACTCATCTTCACAATTGGTCCATAAATCCTCAATTGTAGGTGCATGTGCATGATTCTAACCAAGACGAGCTGCGAAGACACCACAAGGATCATATGACCATCTCTCCTTGAAAACCTTGACACTTTATCGCTCATCAACTTAGCATCAGCTGCTAATCTGCATCTATTTATGCTCATCTCAAATGGGAAACTCAATGCAGGCTTGCATTTGTTACGCAAAAATGTGTGCACTTGTCATGTCCCCGAATTGGAGGTATACTGATTTAATTAAATTATTTAATTAAGTTGTCCAAATTATTGATATTTCATGAGGATAGCTTAATTGATGATTTAATTAAGTCATGAGGTGTTATTAAATTAATTATTTATTAAGTTATTCCCATAAAATAAAATATAAAAAGGGATGACTTATTATTTAATTAATTTAATAATAAAAAGTGACTTAAGTGACTTATAATAAATTAATAAAATAATAAAGTCACTTGAGGAATAATCAAGAATCTTCTAGAAGTCTCTTGGTGATGAGGTTGAAAAAGTATAAAAAGAGGCTTTGGCTATGCATTTGGACATCTTGAGTTGCAAACACTTTTCTACTACACTGCTGAAGCTGAATGCTTAGCTTATTGTTTTCCAGTCTTCGTTTGTGAAAGACCAAACCTAGCTGGTTAAGTGCCAATTTCGGTTGTGCAACACCAACCCTAGTTGGATAGTGGAGGAAGATACTTCAGTCTTTCTCATTGGACTTATTGCAATCATTGGAGGTCATTTTTGGAGAGATTTATGAGATATTTTGAGGTCTGTAATTTTGCTTCAATTTGCAGACCAGCCATGGAAGGATTAGCATTTTCATTCATTACTCTTCATTGAAGCTTCATCTCTTTGTGGGTATTGGAGGGATCACTTTCTCTTGCGAAGAAAATCATTTCTATAACAATTTTGGAAGCCAATACTGCTGTATTTATTTTTCTAAAAAGTTGTCAGGCAAACCAAGGGCGACCTCTTGGCAAAGGGGTGATTTTAGTTTTGGAGGCACAATAAATTCCAATAAAATTTGTGTGGCATTGCTGGGCATAGAGAAGGGTTGACACACCTTGAAGGAAAAATTCAGCTTCATCAAAGAGAAACGAGCTTATTTGTGGGTGCTGCTACAAAACCAGGTTCTTCATTTCTAAAGTTATTTTGCATTTAGTGAGTCATTTACATTAGGGATCATTTGCTGGTATAATCAGCATCACGACAATGTAATTACAGTCATATTATGAACAATCAAATTGCATATGTAAGGCTGTCATGAGTATGGTAGTTGGCATTGATAGTTTCAGTCATATCTATATTGTAATAAGTCTGATTGCACTTCATCTACAGCTTGTAATCACTTATAATTCATTGCAATATCATATTGGAGATATAAGGAGTTTGCTGGTCATTTATTTGACAAAATGTCTTTTACATGTAATTGCATTACTTTGTGTTAGTTTTCATGCCAAGTGTTTGTGAAAATTCCTCTTGACTGTAGGTGTGCATTTGCATTTAGAAATTCATTTATATGCACTTGAAAACACATAAAGAGTTGCATCTTCATTTTAGATAATTGCATAGTCATCTTGGAAGATATTTACAAGCATTTATTCATCATTGCATCAAGACAAAAGAAAGCAAAGCAGTCTGAAGCTTATTATCAGCAAGTTGGGTGTTGCAAGCAAAGTGTTTGTCAAAATTCCAAGGGCAGAAAATTAGTGTTCTTAGATCAGATTCGGCAAGGCACTTTACAGCACTTCATGTATTTTCCTTAGAAACTCCATTAACACGACCTCATCCCTTGGATATCTAGGTAGCATGATTGGATCACTTGAGAAGCCATATACTCATATGTAGGAGAACATGGGGAATTGGATAAACCAATCAGCCCACTATTGGAAAACTAAAATCACTGAGAAGGGGGGGTGCGGGTGAATCAGTGATTTATAAAAGTCACAAACTTTTTTCAAAACCAAGAATTTATGTTTTGTAATGTCCCCTTATAGAGGAAGCGCTTAATCTCGAAATCTCGCATTCAAAGTGTTTCTCAAGGAGACATTAGAACCATTAGAGATCGATAAATTCAGTCATAACATCCAATATGATCAAAGATGACATAAATATTTCATTCTTGACAAGGATTATGCATTCCCTTTATTCCTTTCTTATTCTCCTAATCCATAATTCATATTGATAATTCATAAATATACAGATATACATACTGCTTATTACCAAACTAATAAATATTATACACATACTGTATATACAATAATTTAAGGCCTAAGCTGTTCACCTACAGATGGTAATAAATTTACCAAATATTAAACACAGACATACCTAAATATATAGATTCAATCTATTCATCTTTATATTAAGAAAAGTCATAATTACTTATATGGCTTAATAAACACTATAAGCATCATTATTGCATATTCGTATATATATAATTATGATAGAACATACTAAGATATATATAAATATAATTTCATGCAATAGTCATGATGGAACATCCTACAAAGATAATATATAAATATATTTGTATACAATAATAAGATATAACATACATCAAGAATAATAAAATAAATAACAGAATATATATATATCATAAATTATTATTGCTAAATATCCATAAGTAATATCAATAAAATATCACCTATAAGCTATTACTTATAATTATCATTAATAAGAATATTAATATCATCAATATTATAATATTCTAAATAACATTATGCATCAACATTATTTAATGATTATAGGTCCCCATCAACACATAATAATCTTGATCAAATAGCAGCCATAAATAATATCATATAGTAAATACTACCTACAGCTATGCTATCATAATATTAACCTATTCACAATAATTAATAATATCACCTGTAGCGTCTGATTTATGGTTCCCAACTGTTGCCCGATGGAGATTGCTTACTGTGCTTTGACCGATCTGTGATGTCTCTGATGCTTTCTCCCTTCTCGTTTTTCCCTTAATTCTCAAAGAGGGGACTATGTTCTTTTTAAAAACCCTCTATATCCCCCAGACGTATTGATTGCTACCCCTTTATATGCTTCTTTAGTGTTAATCGCACCCCTTTAGAGAGACATCTCCTTGTCAAAAGGTAGCCACCTTCTTTACCCATCGTGGCTGTTGGATTTTATTAGTAATTATTGTTGTATATTGCTGCTGCTTATTTTATGTTTATCATATTATTATTATTTTTATATATACTTTGTATAATAAATGTAATAGGTATTTATTTATATGTATTTAATCAAATAATATCATCTTTATTAATGATTTGTTTATCTTATTTATTTAATGTAATCAAAATATTATTGTTATTTACTATTATATTTTATATTTTATGATATGTATTAATATTTATAATGATATTTATAAATATCTCATATTATTATTAATCACTTAAAATAATATTTGTTAGTTTGATTATTTCTATATTTTAGTGTTACAATTTTTTTATTCTGTTACATATTTCATGATTAGTATTTATATTTTGGTAATTACAATTTATATTAGACATTTATAATTGTAGTTATAATAATATTAAATTGTTAATGTTCTAATGTGTACTTTGTTTATCTTTTTTTTCCAAGGCTTTATATCTTTACGCTTCAATTTCGGGGGACATGACAGTCCGCCCTGCCCAAGATTGCTTGTCCTCAAGCAATCTCAAACTTGAATTACAACTAATAAAAAATGTCCTTTTTAGTACAAACAATTATAAACACACATGGTGTAACTATGTCGAAAACACGCAAGGTTTATGCAAGTCATACATGTAGACACTTAAGCTAAAAATGCTTCAATCATGCATGCTGAATACATATTAGACATAGAGAAAATATTTCAGACATGTAACAATCACGACATACAATAGATACACCTATAATCACTCATGTTGAATACATACCTTACATGGAGCAAATTATCAGATATCTACATGAAACGGTCACAAGGTATGCGCATAAGATATTGTAAGCTATAATCACATCAGTAATGATGCATGAGAAAACATTGAAAGTCATAGATCACATTACGAAGCATATTCAATGCATTAAGAGGGCACTCACGCATGAAGAATCTTGTCAAACAGGGATAAAGATTTCATGGAATAATCATGCTGGAGGCACATCAAATATATGGCAACACATAATTACTTGCAAGATACATACACTTAGGATATACAAGTTAGGCATGTTAATACACTCTAGGTATGCAAATACACTAAAAGAAGTATACATGTTCAATCAGAAGCATACACTCAAGAACATAACAGAAACATACATACGCAGTAAGCACATTAGGCAATAGGCATGCATGTAAGAAATGAGGCACACTCATAAGATCTGAATCATACATTTGAATACTCGTAAGCAGTAAGCATGAAGTATTCATGAAGCATACATATAGAAGTTACACCATAGAGCAAGAAACAAGTAGTCGTTACATAAGGCATGAGTATGTAGAGCATTTAAGTACACTCAAATTTACTTCTATGCATGGAATTATGCATTAAATAATGAAAGAATATCGATGAGATACACGAAGCGTAATCATGGGGTATGAATTTTAGAAGACAATTAAGTACACTCAAGCATACGCATGAAGCATTTATTTGAATATACGTAAAGCACGAAATGATCATACATAAAGAACATAGGCATAAGAATGCTCGTAGATACACTCGGCAATACAAACAAATACATATAAGGCATAGATTATACAAACACAAGGTATACATTTAAGAACGAAAAAGTCATGTATTAGTGTACATCAGTCATGAAGTGGGCAAATAAGATGCTAGGCGTGACTATATATACCATGAAACAAAACACCATGAGATAGGTGAAGCATAAAGTTAATATACATGAAGCATGTATCTAAATACACGGAGTAGAGGCATTTAATGAAGACATGCATACACAAGGCCTGATTCATACCCACGAATACATGAAGTATATGTAAGTCACATGGATACACATAAACACAAGTCATAATATACACTTCATAGCTTAAACCATAAGTAGCCTAACCAAATAGCTCAAGCAATCAACCAACTCAAGCACACAAGTGAGTAGCTCAACCAGGAAAACAAATAGCTCAAATAAGCAAGCAACCAATTCAGGCACATAAGCAAGTAGCTCAAGCAACACTCATCCAATTTAAGCAACTTGACTGAGAACATTCCTCACACTTTCAAAAGTAATTATAAGAACACATCTTGTTGAAGAGACATGAACATATAGATGCATATGATACATTAAGTATAAATATGAAGCACGAATACATGTAATACATAGAATTTACACAAGGAGCATGTAGCATATATGTGAATAATGCATGAAGCATACATACAAGTACATGAAGTCACAAAGCATTTATATGAATACATGTAAAGTATACACTTAAATACGTAAGTCGCATGAATACACGTATACACACAAGTCACAAAGCATGTATTTTACAAAACATACACTTGAATACACTCGAATACACATAAGTCACATGGTATACACTTGAATACACATGAGCCGCAAAGTATACATTTGAATACACTTGAATACAAGCTATACACTGGAATACAAAGTCACAAAGTACACAAATACAAAGTCATAGAGTATACACTCGAATACATATATAAGTCATAGAGTATACAATCGAATACAAATGCATCTCGAATTCAAATACAAGTTATAGAGTATGCACTCAAATATAAATACAAGGTCATAGAGTATACACTCAAATACAAATATAATCACAGAGTATACACTAGAATACAATTGCATCAATATAATCACAAGTCATAGAGTATACACTCAAATACGAATACAATCGAATGAAGTATACCGTTAGACAATTGGGAAGGGGATTCGGTGCATCCCATACTACACCGTGGACCCTTCCACTATCCCAAAGTTATCAAGTATACACGTGAGTATGAAGCATACACGCGAATACACATAATACAAAAAAGTAATCTCATGAACATATGTTAGAAGCATACATATAAGTCATAAAGTAAACCTTTGAATACAATTGAATACATTGTCATGAAGTACACACTTGCAAAAGTAATTATATAAGACAAACCATATCATGTTCAAGGTGATTCAATCATAGATAGGGATTCGATGAGAAGGATAAGTCCGCCCGAAGCAATCTTACCTAAGCCCAGGAGCGGATATACCATCCCTTCTGGCTCCTGATGGCATGATACTCAGTCATCCTATCTGAGGAGTGGTGTACTTAGGGGATACGCTTGTACCTGCTTTCCTCATCCATTCTCATCACTTCCCAACTAAGTTGGAGGATCCTTCAAATCAAACATGTAAGAGTTTAGAGGAGAGGAATCCATAGGAGGCCCGTAGATACTCACACTAAGCCCAAGAGCGGATATCACCCCCTTGGCTCCCAATGGCATGACTCAGTCATCCGATCCGGGGAGTGGCGTACCAAGTGGAGAACTAGTACCTGCTCAACCTACGATTTCCCTCCCTTCACTCTCTACATGCTTGTTTGGTAATACAAAATTTTGAGGAAAATATGAAATACACTTCATGTGAGAGACATTATGATAGAATATATCACAATAATATAGTTAGATATTCAAAACATATCAATAATTCTATAAGATATTAAGTAGTGCGTAAAACTTTATTATTCCAAAAATGACATCAATAGAAATGAGTGACATCAACTAGAATAAATATCATTATATATGAATTCTTATTCTACCACATTATCATTTAATTACAAGATATATTTACTAAAAATTAATATCTAAATTCATGATGTATTTTCTTTTATACTTACCTGCAAATTCCTCTTGCCTTCCATGGTTGTTTCATGGGCTGACCACACACAATACTTATGATGGAATAGATCATCCTGGCCTCATTAGTTGTCCAATTCAAAATAGCATATATATCTTGATATTTATTTTATACTTACATATGGTAGCTATGATAAGAATAATGAATATCAACAGCAAGTGATTACATTCAGCGGTTACCAGTCATACCTGATTTGCATAAATTGGAATGCGTTTCTATATGTTCATAGAGTATACCTTTGCCTTTGCAACGCTATTTTCACAGGGTGGCAGGAAAGTTGCTCTGATACCACTTGTAATGTCCCTTTATAGAGGAAGCGCTTAATCTCGAAATCTCGCATTCAAAGTGTTTCTCAAGGAGACATTAGAACCATTAGAGATCGATAAATTCAGTCATAACATCCAATAAGATCAAAGATGACATAAATATTTCATTCTTGACAAGGATTATGCATTCCCTTTATTCCTTTCTTATTCTCCTAATCCATAATTCATATTGATAATTCATAAATAT
Source organism: Sequoia sempervirens (assembly GCA_007258455.2). Taxonomy (NCBI): domain Eukaryota; kingdom Viridiplantae; phylum Streptophyta; class Pinopsida; order Cupressales; family Cupressaceae; genus Sequoia; species Sequoia sempervirens. Next base: position 111,702,288 of record VDFB02086081.1, read on the forward strand.
ACAGATATACATACTGCTTATTACCAAACTAATAAATATTATACACATACTGTATATACAATAATTTAAGGCCTAAGCTGTTCACCTACAGATGGTAATAAATTTACCAAATATTAAACACAGACATACCTAAATATATAGATTCAATCTATTCATCTTTATATTAAGAAAAGTCATAATTACTTATATGGCTTAATAAACACTATAAGCATCATTATTGCATATTCGTATATATATAATTATGATAGAACATACTAAGATATATATAAATATAATTTCATGCAATAGTCATGATGGAACATCCTACAAAGATAATATATAAATATATTTGTATACAATAATAAGATATAACATACATCAAGAATAATAAAATAAATAACAGAATATATATATATCATAAATTATTATTGCTAAATATCCATAAGTAATATCAATAAAATATCACCTATAAGCTATTACTTATAATTATCATTAATAAGAATATTAATATCATCAATATTATAATATTCTAAATAACATTATGCATCAACATTATTTAATGATTATAGGTCCCCATCAACACATAATAATCTTGATCAAATAGCAGCCATAAATAATATCATATAGTAAATACTACCTACAGCTATGCTATCATAATATTAACCTATTCACAGTAATTAATAATATCACCTGTAGCGTCTGATTTATGGTTCCCAACTGTTGCCCGATGGAGATTGCTTACTGTGCTTTGACCGATCTGTGATGTCTCCGATGCTTTCTCCCTTCTCGTTTTTCCCTTAATTCTCAAAGAGGGGACTATGTTCTTTTTAAAAACCATCTATATCCCCCAGACGTATTGATTGCTACCCCTTTATATGCTTCTTTAGTGTTAATCGCACCCCTTTAGAGAGACATCTCCTTGTCAAAAGGTAGCCACCTTCTTTACCCATCGTGGCTGTTGGATTTTATTAGTAATTATTGTTGTATATTGCTGCTGCTTATTTTATGTTTATCATATTATTATTATTTTTATATATACTTTGTATAATAAATGTAATAGGTATTTATTTATATGTATTTAATCAAATAATATCATCTTTATTAATGATTTGTTTATCTTATTTATTTAATGTGATCAAAATATTATTGTTATTTACTATTATATTTTATATTTTATGATATGTATTAATATTTATAATGATATTTATAAATATCTCATATTATTATTAATCACTTAAAATAATATTTGTTAGTTTGATTATTTCTATATTTTAGTGTTACAATTTTTTTATTCTGTTACATATTTCATGATTAGTATTTATATTTTGGTAATTACAATTTATATTAGACATTTATAATTGTAGTTATAATAATATTAAATTGTTAATGTTCTAATGTGTACTTTGTTTATCTTTTTTTTCCAAGGCTTTATATCTTAACGCTTCAATTTCGGGGGACATGACATGTTTTCTTTTGAACCAAGAGGACAAATGACAGTATGTGAAGCAAACTTGACTTTTAAATCAAAACACCAAATGACAGTTCAAAGAATAAATTTGACTTGTGCATGAACAGTATTGTATTTGCATGAACCATGAATTAAACATGAAACATTAACAGAGGATGAACTTAACACTTTCACGTGTATCAGAGCTCATATTAATAATAGAACCTTTTATGCATGAAATGTGCATTGACAGATATGAAAGACTGATATGAAATGTGACATAACATTGACAAATATGAAAGACTGATAATTATGCATTTGATAACACATTAAAATCAGACAAATAAGAAAAAGATCACACACATAAAATCATCACATAACACAGTATATGTCCTGAGTGGAAAACCCTCTTGGGGAATAAAAACCACTTGAAAAATCTTTCTCTTTATTCACTTAGAGCACCAACTCTTTAAAGTACGGGAGCACCAACTCCATAAAGTTCAGGAGCACCAACTCCACAAAATTGAGAAGCACCAACTTCATAAGATACAGGAGCACCAACTCCTTTAAAATGTAAAACAATACAGTATTCTATCAGAACCCTAGAAGTACAATATGCAGTCTTAGAATTTCAATAGAAGACTATAAAATTTTTCAATAAGCACATTGAAGAATGTTGTATGAGAATGACAACATCTTCCTTAAATACAATAATCTAAGTATCAATATAAAGATTTTCAATGCAATACAACTTTTGTACAGTATATTTGAAACGTCATATTCCTCTTTCAGGTAACCCAGAAAAATGCTTGAAAGCCATCTTTTAAAGACACTGTGAATAACAACCTCTGTAAGCAGTTTGTGTAACTGTAAACCAACTCGGGTTAGGGTTTAAATGGAAAACCCTAAATAATCCTTCTTCAAAAACAAACCCTTTCAACAAAAAGTTACAAATATCACCACCAAGAAATCATTCAGTTACAGTCGAAAATTGCCACCCAGAAACCCTAACGAATTTAAACTCAATCAACAAAGATTAAGCCCTTTAACAAAAAAATCTTAACAACAGCATTTTCCAAATCAATTTTATTCACTGAAAACCTGCTTAATCAATTGTTTCAAAGCCTATAAGTAATAGAAATGCAATACCTATTTACGGTGAAAAACCAACTTGAAATAATACCTCAAAAACCTGTCAAATGATTTCATAACCGTCCAACTGATAATTGTCAATCTTTCACTATCGTTTCCTTGACCAGCATCCATATGCCTGACTATCTTCATCTGAGCTCATACAGTGAGTTGAACTTCCATATCCATAGCATACTGACTGAAAAACTAAAAGACATTGCAGACCACCAGAATAACCATGGCAGCTAGAGCTTCAAAATTGAAACAACTATAATGCATTTACCCTGATTCGAGCTTCAAGAGTTTTAGGAGACTTTGCAAAACAACATAATCATTTGAGATCTGGACAAAACATTATAATTCCTTAGAATCCGCTGCCAAAGACTTTATCAAAACCATCGACATCATAATAATATAAAATCATTAACCCAAATGAGCTATCAATGTCCATGATGGTTGTCGATGTCATTTACCCAGTCACAAGTAGCTGTCGAAACTAACAGCTAGTCAACACATATAAAATGTGATTGTTATCAATAGACCCGATACCATAGAGTCACACAAATTGATATTATTACCACAATGATACCCGATGTCATATGTTTTAATGTGATCAAAATGCCAAACAAAACAAAATGCCGATACCTCATGTATTCTCTAGCATGATTAATGTGCCTTTGATAAAGCCCGAAACCTTATTAATATGAGCCCAAATAAAACCAAATCACCTTGTTCAAAATGACTTTCAATATGTTCAAAAAAACTTTTAATAATAAAACCTTTCTTGAATAACTTTCTCAAATGACTTGTGTAATGTCAATTTGTTTGACAATATAGATTGCAATAAGATCCGATAGAACCACCTTTATTCCACATGCTAATAAGAAATCAAATGTCTTATAAGCAAATGCCAATCACCTTAGCAAAGACATAAAAAGGTGAATTTCCCGAGCCACACAAGTACCTAAAACATGTTTCTTTTTAACCAATCTGAAATGCTCCAAATGCAAAGATCATAAAACTGCCCTGTCAAAATGATAAAATGTCAGCATCAACATGTATCTGAACCAATCAAAGACTGAACCAAAACCCTGTAACTGCATATGAAACATGTGTCATGTGAAAACCAAACCTCAACCATGTAACCAGTTTTGTCATCAAGGACAAACATGATAAACAACTGAAAGCCAACACCCACTCTGCCATTACCAATCTGGCATCCGTTGAAATCCGTATATGCAACTCATGCTCAAGGTCTCGCATTGTATGCATCAGGAATAGATCATTCACCCACTTGTAACGCTGCTCAGATTCTGAAAAACTCTAGTTGTGGGTAATGATCATACACATGTTGAACACCCAGGGTTCCAACGACAATCAAACCTCTAAACTTGCCTTGAAAGGCCATTAGATATACAAGGTATGATATCATGTGGAATTCGTGGGATTTGAAGAACTCTATCATCTGATGGTGGAGACAATCACTGATTAATGCTAGCTAGTCATAGTGTTCTATTATGTCCACAATCTGGGAGATGACGTAAAACATCCAAGGCTGGAATTTATTGGCCTCCACTTGTCCTGTAACTCGGTTGAGCAAAGTAATCATGGCTGCAAATTCATCCTTGAACTCACTGCGCCCAACATTCCTTGGCAAAGTATTATGCGTCTCTTTTAGCCACTTTTGAGCCATTCTTTTCCGGCATTTGCTCTTTTGCGCATACCATGCTCTTTCACATTCTTCAATAGATATGATGAAATTTTCTGCTCATGGTGGTATTGCAAAACACTTATCAATATCTACCGGCCTGAGGCTGCAAATACTATGCCATCTGCTGATATGATTTCTCATGAAGTGTAATATCCCTTGCCCAAACTGATCTCAAACTTGTTTATGGCTCAAGGAATATTGTCAAACACTTCTAATACAAACTTAATGCTTGCTGGTCTGTGGTTTCAGTCTGATTGTATGCATGAAAACTGATAACAAAGGTACTCCAAATGCTTGTAAATCAATACTAAAATGTCTAAGCTATAAGCTAAATGCATATGTGACTTCTTTTGTCTTTTTAAAATGCACATATATGATTTCTACATGTAAATTATGCACCTACAGCCAATTGACATTTTGTCGAACAATTGGCATGCAATTATTATTCTAATCAACATGAATATAACATCAACAATGTACATGCAACTAATCTCTCCTTTATTGAATGACAATCTTGAGTACAATGATGACTTAGATTAGCCAAGACTCTTGGCTTTACAATATTATGGAAGTCCTTAAGTCTGAGTACAATGGCCTCCACTAACTGAATTGAAATATGACTATAAATGAAATACAAATAATGCAAAGAACCTGGTATGTGTAACGACCCGATTCTACGTAAATTAAAAAATTTCCAATTCTCCCCTTATACATGTAAAGGTAACAAGTAACAAAGATGATACAATAAAAATTTTCCTTTCTTTATTGATAAATACGTACAAGTTACAATATGTTTCCTCATGAATTTTCACTTTCATTGCAAATATGAATCAGAGTACAAAAGTAATACAGTTACATACATAGCTCGTAAGCTTTTGCACAAATAGAAGTAAGAAGGTCCAGGAGTCTATCCTTTCAAATCATGGTACATCGGCTACTTGCTGTGGAGGAGAAACATCACTCGGGTGCTTTTCCGCCAACCACGGGCTTATAATGCGGTCCCCCGCACAATCATTTTGCAATGAACGTCCCTCCCTTCGAAGAAGAGATTGGTAGGGTATCCTTTAACGATTACCAACTGAGCATAGTGCTGTGTCCTACACACCTAGAACCTTGCTATTTCACAATCTCGATCTAGTACCCGGATCACAATGAACTGACAGTATAGTCTCAACTAACTCACGTCTATGTTGCAATCGTACCTTTCACTACTTTGGCCAAAGTATTCTCATTCAATACTTCGAATGAAGGTCATCTATCATAAACACTACTCAAGGCCGATTTGACTTAGGGCTAACTTACTCTACGCATAGGCTATGTCTTTCAATGGGTTCAGTTTACCCCAGACTTCCTACCTCAAACAATTTACTGGAAATGAGTCTTTAAGCAAGTGTTTACTATCCTATCTCCTGTTTCCGAAAATCTTTATCCTAGGAGAGAAGCTTCCTAATGTTAACCTAATAACACAAGCTAGCAATACACTTTGTATTGACATCATTTCGTTCCTAGAAATTAATACATATTCTACGTATTCTCCATATACGGAGATCATACAAGTTTGAAACTCCAAACAATTGCATAACCGTTTAATACTACCAATCAATCATCACACACAAGAGACAGTCTTGTAATACAATGCATACAATTTCCTACTAATGCATATAATCAAATTGAATCCTTTCTTTTCAAAACCCCAATTTCCTACTAAATCCTTCTTAACCACATTGAATCCCTTCTATTCAAAATCCCAATTCCTATTTAATCTTCTTTAAGCAAACTGAATATATTGAAATGCATCAAGCTATCTCCTTTAGCTACCTTGTCATTTCCTATCTTTTACCCTTGCATAAAATGAAGTCCCTTAAATCATTATGCAATAAAAGATTATCAAATAACAAATGAATGCTAGGGACAATTTAATTATTTTACCTCAATGCAACCAGCAATTCTAAAGACAGTAAAAGAAGACAGTTTTACGCTATAATCTTTAATTAAGAAAACATGCCTGTATAAACTCCTTTCCAATGTTCCTCTTATCAGTAGTCTTCTATTGTTGATCACAGCAAACAGTTTCCTCACTCAGAAAATCTCCACAAAAAGAATGCTATTGTTTTCTCACAGTAGTCTATGAAATACAGGTGAGAATACTCAACTCTCCTCTCACTGAAACACTTTGAAACAGAATAATAACACAAACTCACAGCACTAGCTCTCAAATTGCAGTGTATAAACTCTCTAAAAAACGTCACAGATCAGAAAGCAAAAGAATGTATTCGAATGAAGAATTGTGAACTATTTATAGGTCGAATTAAAAACAATTTCCCCATTTCTGGGCATGTAAATTGACAGATTACCATGTTTACTAAGTCAAAATGTCACTTGTCATTCTTTCAAACCCTCAGTCATGTTTTCCCAAGATGATTCGACTTATTTGGAGCCAGAAATCGAAGAATATTTCAACTCTGCAATAAAAACGCCACCTACAGCCACGTTTTTCCGCCAGGCGTATAAACCTATCATGATTTTATTGCTGCGTTCTAGGTCAAGTTTCAAATCAATACAACACAGAAGTTCATTGCTATTTTCCTAGTTTCAGGCTTTGAAAGCTTCTTCTTTCATTTCCAGCTGCGCAGGAGCTTCCGCCATTTCACGGGAAAGTTCATATTCATTTTTCATTTGTTTTTCTTTAAAGTTCGAACTTTTCAAATATTTCCTTTAATTAAGTTCGCTACTTTTTCAAATGTATTTTGAGATGTTAAATATTTCATACGGCTACCTTTTAATATTTAAACTTTCACAAAATATAAAATGCGAATTTCATTCTTCCATTAATAATACTTATTCCTTAAACATTGAAATTGTTTTCCATTATTTAAATTTCATAAAATTTATATAACTTAATATATATATTTATATATACCTTTATTGTAGATTTATTTACTTAAATATATATATGCGTTTGTATATTTAAATATTAATATTTAAATATATTTACAAGTATATATATATTTCCAAGTAAAACTACAATATAAATGTATATTTATATATTATTAAATATATATATATATGTGTTTGTATATTTAAATATTAATATTTAAATATATTTACAAGTATATATATATTTCCAAGTAAAACTACAATATAAATGTATATTTATATATTATTAAATATATATATATATATATTTTATTTACATATCTAAATATTTATACTTATACGTGTTAGTATTTGTATATGTAAATTCCTAGGCAATATTAAATAATATAATTAATATCACTATTCACAGGCAATTGATAACGTGGTATATATATATATATATATATATATATCACTGTATACAGTGTACACGTATATGTACGTATACCATGTCGACACGTACATACGGGCATATCCATCTACCGAACATACGTATGTATTGACATGTATATACATACTTACTTGACCTATTAACATATATCCATTCACGTTTTCCATATCATGGTCAAAACACAGTAAGTCAGACAAATAAGTAATCATCACTTTTGAAAGCATAAAGAAGTAAACATAACTCCTAAAGCCTAAGGTTGACTTATCTAGACCAACATAACTGACTTGGTTTCTCAGAACCTATACTGACGTGTGTGTATATGCTCATTTGGTACTCGTTACTGCTTACCCGACCAAGTTCCTCCCCGAGTGATATTTCTCCTCTGCCTGGAGGATTGGTCCTCTTTCCTGCACACCGTGACACAACAACGGAAGTCATATGCTCAAAACAAAGCAGAATATATGAAACATTTCAAAAGTTAGATTATTCACAAATCAATAACCTTATATTCTCCTTTATGCAGTATTTCACCAAGAATAATATCAAATGAAACAACATTCATATTGAAAACAAGGTACATGCATCATTAATTCACCTCCAGAATTCACATTTACTCTATCTAGTAATGGTAAATTGTAACGTCACAATTTGGGATGTAACATACTTCCCCCCTTGTGAATCATCGTCCTCGATGAGGTATAGCTTTTCAACATGCAGCTTAAGTCAAGTAAAATGTTACTTACAATTCACAAAATACGTAAGATTTATAAAACATTCAACCTATGTAGCAATCTTGTCCTTCCTAGAACTTGCTTTGAGTGTTCACACTATCGCATAGGGAAATCTTGTATGCTTCACACATACTTACTCTAAAGAGTTTTGTTACATTTACACATCCAAGTTATAATAGTAACTATAAATCACACTTCACACACAGTGATCGGAAATCATTGGTTCAAGAATTTATCCTTAGTATAATCCATATAGAAAAAGGAAAGTCGATGCATTGTACACTACATCGTGGGTCCAATCCTTCTTTTTTTTGGGTATTTACACTTTTTGACAACTCATAAACCAAGTGCATCCGTCACTTACACATTCATTTATCATTACCACATAGTACTTGTAGATGACTACTTGTCCATCTCGAGCACACATTGCTCCTGGGCACCTGTCAAATCTTAATACTGCTTCATTTTTAAGCTTTGTACCACAAAGTTTCATTGATAACTTCGATCTATTACTCCTTTTTGACATTTTATCAAGTCTATGATTCACTCAATTCTAAGCCTTTTTCAGCTTAATAGAATTTTTAATCTTTTATTTCATACAATGGTTCAAACTTCAATGTTAGAAGTTTATAAATCAGTCAAGATTTATTCTATGCAGTTTCGCACTCTATCTTTCCAAGTTTATAATGGTTTCTCATCTGACAATTCCTGTTGTCATTCCGATGTCCAAACTCTGTCATTAGTTTCCTCGTTCTATTCCAAATTCTCCAAAATTTTGGGTAGATAGGTTCTTTTTACATCCAATAATAGTCTCCTCTTTGACTAGTTGAAAACCTATTTTTATGATCTCATGCCATTATTAATTCCCTTATAATAATCGTTATAAGTTTTGCAGAGATAAATTTATCTTAGGACATCCATATCTTGGTTCTCTATTGTCCTTGGATTATTTACAAAGATGTTATCATCTTTCAATCAAATTTTCCCGATAATTTTGGTACTAATTTTGAGTGTTAATCCATGTTCCGTTTAGATGATGGTAAATTTAATTACATACCTAGTTACCAAGCATGAACAATCCTTTTCGGTTCCATTGATCCTTTTAATCATATAGGAGAGTTTCAACTTCGGTACATCATTTTTGAGTACAAATAACATCCCCGATGCTTTACTCAATAAAATTTCCTATTATTTCACACATAAAAAGTTATATTGCTCTGACATAACAATGGATGTTTCCCTTTTGAGAGTGTATTCTCTTTAATATAAATGCCACTCATCAACGTTCTAGTCAATACGATGACTTCTTTAACTCACTAGGTATTCTACCTTTATTTCCACTCATAGACTCTCATTAGTTCAAGTGATATACACATTTCCATTGGTGAATCACAATCCCAATATTTCCTTCCAACTCTTGGGATTCTCAATCGATGATTAGTCTGATGTTATAGGTTTCTCTACCTCTATATATCTCAATCAAGACCGAGTGTACAATTCAACCAAGTAGATTTATTCCAACTACAAGGTGTTTAAAGAGTAGTCAATTATTTATCACAACTCAATGGGTTAGATCTTATCCTAAGATCTCCCTCTTCTCATTCGAATGAACTCCTTGTTCCCATTTGGGTTATTACAAACCTAGAGTTTCATTAAAGAAACGGTGATCAAGTGATCTACCAAGTAAAGATAATTGATGCATTGCATAGCGTCATATCCTACCTTCTTTTCCATTCCATCTCTATGGCTTATGGTTAAACCTTTTCATTCTCGGGTTTCTTAACACAATGAGCTTACAATTTCAAGTCATTTTCATGACATGAATATATTTCGTTTTACTACTTATGTATAGAAATAACATCGTTATCTACTTTTCCTCATAAAAGGTGTATAGAAATGTAGAGACACTAAGATTTTCTTGCCAATCTCATAGGCAATGACCTTTCTTATCATGATCAAATTATCTACCTATCCTTTTTCCTAGGCATCAATTGATAATTTCGTTTGATTCTTCCAATCAGGTAAAGATAAGGTATTAGATGATAATAGGTCATAATCTTTGACCTTTCCGATTATCTTTCTCCATAAATCTCAATACCTTTTTCCTTATGGATATCAAAAGATAATATCGATTGATCTTTCGATCAAATAATCCTAAGTATGGGTTTATTTAACTTTCTCCGAAGATCCCAATACCTCTTTTCTTGGATTATAAATTGTATGACTTATTTGTCATTGTGTCTTGCGAAGAAGACATTAGTTCTTCCAAACTTAGAACATATCCACGTTCTTTTGTTGAATGGGGTACTTAACTTGAGTCAACCCACTCTTTTCCTTCCCCCCTTAGAGTTTCCACAACTTTTGATCTACTCAAAGTTGAACTCCTAGCAAACTCTTGCTTCTTTTGTAAGGATTTGTCATTGATTTTCTATCCCATAGATTTTAATACTCAGATCATCCAACGGGAGATCTAATGAATAATCAGCAACTTACAAGTTACGAGACACTTCATTAATTCCATTCTCTTTTTAACATTCTTTCAATGGAGGATACTTCATATCCACAAAACTTTGTTGGTTGAACTTCTTTTCTACTTAAAACATTGTTTCCTTTGCAACTTCTTTTGTTTTGACACATAGTGCCACATTGTATTCCCTTTCCGTTCGGAACATTCTAAAAAGTTGATTTTTACAAACATGAAGGTGAGTTCAGCTTATACTCTAACCAATCTTTGTTTAACCTATGCTAAAACCATCCTGACTTAACACTTCAGGTTTCTTTATTCCTTAGTCACTTTTCAAGTGACTTAATTCCAATGCTTAGAATCTTCCTCACTTTTAACTTCTTAAGATACCAAAGTTGTTTGGTCTCTTTTTCACATCAAAACTCCAATAATTTAATTGATTTTGGTTGGTGGAATCTTGTCCACTTTGTTGATTACTTTAACTTGGACCATTCTGGTCTTTTCTCTTATCCCTAAGGTACTAATTCTTTTTCCTTGCAAGCTCCTATCTTTACATAAGAATTAGTTTAATGTCAAGAATTCTCCAACTCCTGTGGATACTTCCTTCGTTGACTTCCTTATTCAATCTAACTTATGCTGACATTGCATATACATAGATTCGTAATGTTTACTAAATCCAAAAGTTCTTTGTCTCTTTGCAACTATAGTTTGCTACTATAACAAGGGTTATCTTTATTCCTTTTTGGCTGCCTTAGAGTTATAAAATTATTTCGTTGGATAAAGGTATACATTGGTTATTCTTCCTAACCTTTCTTCATAACTTGATTGCATAATCTTCCGCAATTCTCGATACTGGCATAAATTGTTGGTTTTAGGAGTTCCTACTTCCGGGACAACTCTTAACTTGTCTTCAATTTTCATAAGTTACTAAGGATCTCATATTTCCTTTTTACTTTTCTAAGTTCTTTTCTCTTCCTGTTTTGGCACAAGAACTTTTCAACCGTTATCTTCTGATAAGGTTTACACATTGTTGCGTAATGAGCTCATAGGTTTCAGTGCAGAACCTGGTAGCTCTGATACCACATGTAACGACCCGATTCTGCGTAAATTAAAAATTTTCCAATTCTCGCCTTATACATGTAAAGGTAACAAGTAACAAAGATGATACAATAAAATTTTTCCTTTCTTTATTGATAAATACGTACAAGCTACAATATGTTTCCTTATGAATTTTCACTTTCATTGCAAATATGAATCAGAGTACAAAAGTAATACAGTTACATACATAGCTCGTAAGCTTTTGCACAAATAGAAGTAAGAAGGTCCAGGAGTCTGTCCTTTCAAATCATGGTACATTGGCCGCTTGCTGTGGAGGAGAAACATCACTCGGGCGCTTTTCCGCCAACCACGGACTTATAATGCGGTCCCCCGCACGATCATTTTGCAATGAATGGCCCTCCCTTCGAAGAAGAGATTGGTAGGGTATCCTTTAACGATTACCAACTGAGCATAGTGTTGTGTCCTACACAACTAGAACCTTGCTATTTCACAATCTCGATCTAGTACCCGGATCACAATGAACTGACAGTGTAGTTTCAACTAACTCACGTCTATGTGGCAGTCGTACCTTTCACTACTTTGGCCAAAGTATTCTCATTCAATACTTCGAATGAAGGTCATCTATCATAAACACTACTCAGGGCCGATTTGACTTAGGGCTAACTTACTCTACGCGTAGGCTATGTCTTTCAATGGGTTCAGTTTACCCCAGACTTCCTACCTCAAACAATTTACTGGAAATGAGTCTTTAAGCAAGTGTTTACTATCCTATCTCTTGTTTCCGGAAATCTTTATCCTAGGAGAGAAGCTTCCTAATGTTAACCTAATAACACAAGCTAGCAATACACTTTGTATTGACATCATTTCGTTCCTAGAAATTAATACATATTCTACGTATTCTCCATATACGGAGATCATACAAGTTTGAAACTCCAAAAAATTGCATAATCGTTTAATACTACCAATCAATCATCACACACAAGAGATAGTCTTGTAATACAATGCATACAATTTCCTACTAATGCATATAATCAAATTGAATCCTTTCTTTTCAAAACCCCAATTTCCTACTAAATCCTTCTTAACCACATTGAATCCCTCCTATGCAAAATCCCAATTCCTATTTAATCTTCTTTAAGCAAACTGAATATATTGAAATGCATCAAGCTATCTCCTTTAGCTACCTTGTCATTTCCTATCTTTTACCCTTGCATAAAATGAAATCCCTTAAATTATTATGCAATAAAAGATTATCAAATAACAAATGAATGCTAGGGACAATTTAATTATTTTACCTCAATGCAACTAGCAATTCTAAAGACAATAAAAGAAGACAGTTTTAAGCTATAATCTTTAATTAAGAAAACATGCCTGTATAAGCTCCTTTCCAATGTTCCTCTTATCAGCAGTCTTCTATTGTTGATCACAGCAAACAGTTTCCTCACTCAGAAAATCTCCACAAAAAGAATGCTATTGTTTTCTCACAGTAGTCTATGAAGTACAGCTGAGAATACTCAACTCTCCTCTCACTGAAACACTTTGAAACAGAATAATAACACAAACTCACAGCACTAGCTCTCAAATTGCAGTGTATAAACTCTCTAAAAAACGTCACAGATCAAAAAGCAAAAGAATGTATTCGAATGAAGAATTGTGAACTATTTATAGGTCGAATTAAAAACAATTTCCCCATTTCTGGGCATGTAAATTGACAGATTACCATGTTTACTAAGTCAAAATGTCACTTGTCATTTTTTCAAACCCTCAGTCATGTTTTTCCAAGATGATTCGACTTCTTTGGAGCCAGAAATCGAAGAATATTTCAACTTTGCAATAAAAACGCCACCTACAGCCACGTTTTGCTGCCAGGCATATAAACCTATCATGATTTTATTACTGCGTTCTAGGTCAAGTTTCAAATCGATACAACACAGAAGTTCATTTCTATTTTCCTGGTTTCAGGCTTTGAAAGCTTCTTCTTTCATTTCCAGCTGCGCAGGAGCTTCCGCCATTTCACGGGAAAGTTCATATTCATTTTTCATTTGTTTTTTTTTAAAGTTCGAACTTTTCAAATATTTCCTTTAATGAAGTTCGCTACTTTTTCAAATGTATTTTGAGATGTTAAATATTTCATACGGCTACCTTTTAATATTTAAACTTTCACAAAATATAAAATGCGAATTTCATTCTTCCATTAATAATACTTATTCCTTAAACATTGAAATTGTTTTCCATTATTTAAATTTCATAAAATTATATAACTTAATATATATATTTATATATACCTTTATTGTAGATTTATTTACTTAAATATATATATGCGTTTGTATATTTAAATATTAATATTTAAATATATTTACAAGTATATATATATTTCCAAGTAAAACTACAATATAAATGTATATTTATATATTATTAAATATATATATATGCGTTTGTATATTTAAATATTAATATTTAAATATATTTACAAGTATATATATATATTTCCAAGTAAAACTACAATATAAATGTATATTTATATATTATTAAATATATATATATATATTTTATTTACATATCTAAATATTTATACTTATACTTGTTAGTATTTGTATATGTAAATTCCTAGGCAATATTAAATAATATAATTAATATCACTATTCACAGGCAATTGATAACGTGGTTATATATATATATATATATATATATATATATATATATATATCACTGTATATAGTGTACACGTATATGTACGTATACCATGTCGACACGTACATACGGGCATATCCATCTGCCGAACATACGTATGTATTGACATGTATATACATACTTACTTGACCTATTAACATATATCCATTCACGTTTTCCATATCATGGTCAAAACACAGTAAGTCAGACAAATAAGCAATCATCACTTTTGAAAGCATAAAGAAGTAAACATAACTCCTAAAGCCTAAGGTTTGACTTATCTAGACCAACATAACTGACTTGGTTTCTCAGAACCTATACTGACGTGTGTGTATATGCTCATTTGGTACTCGTTACTGCTTACCCGACCAAGTTCCTCCCCGAGTGATATTTCTCCTCTGCCTGGAGGATTGGTCCTCTTTCCTGCACACTGTGACACAACAACGGAAGTCATATGCTCAAAACAAAGCAGAATATATGAAACATTTCAAAAGTTAGATTATTCACAAATCAATAACCTTATATTCTCCTTTATGCAATATTTGACCAAGAATAATATCAAATGAAACAACATTCATATTGAAAACAAGGTACATGCATCATTAATTCACCTCCAGAATTCACATTTACTCTATCTAGTAATGGTAAATTGTAACGTCACAATTTTGGATGTAACAGTATGGAGGCGCCCAAAGATGGATTTGGTGTAGAAATAAAAATCAGACCCAAGTATGCCTTCCCCAAGTCAAATCGATGCCACCTAGCAGCCGCCCCTGTTTTGAAGCAAATGACTGTTATAAAATAATTGGCAGCTTCTGTAGCTCCTTTCATGCACCACAAACCATTGCCAATACCCAAGGATTGGAGCGCCTAAACTAGAAGGAAGAATCAATGCTAGAAGAGACCTCCATGAGTGAAATTGTGGTCTTCAATGTCTGCCCAGTATGACTATAATTATATATCAGACCTCTGAAAATAATTATCAGCAACCTAATAGCTACCCCAAAATATTCCAAGATGATTGCCAAGCAACTGTAATCTTCTTCAATAATTCCTCTAATATTTCTCCAATGAAGGCACAAATCGAATATCTCCAAATTGCAATTTGTCTCCACAACAAAATCTGAAAATGCTCTCATAAAATCAATTGTCTCCAACCTTCCAAATTGCTTCTCCAAGCTGATATAGAACTTAATCTCCAAATTTGGCCAAAGGCCACAAATTTGCAATTAAGCACAAGTTGAACTTCTGAAATGAAGCCCACAACTGGCAACAATCTCAGCTGATAATTTCACAGCCTCAAAGTTGCTCAACCAATGAGAGTTCCATTCCCAAAGTTCCAATAATGGCAAAAACCCTAGCTGGCTCCTTTACCAATCAATCACATCAAATCAAATAACAACTCCTGGATAATTAGAAGCAAGCCCAACCCCTTTTAATATACTTTTCTCCTCTTGAGGTCAGCCCCCTCTAGAAGCTTCTAAAAATAATCTTTATTTTATTTTATTTTATTTTATTTGCACTTTATGATAATATTAAAATATAATTTTATAATTCATAAAGTGCAAATATGTTGGCGAAACATTATGTTTTCAAACATCCTGATAACATGTTATGTTTTCCAACACCCCGATAACACATTATGTTTTCCAATATCCTGATAACACATTATGTTTTCCAATATTCAAAAGAACATAGGAAACCCCCATTAAACCACTGAATCCAGGAGAAGAAGCCAACCACTGCCTGAAGAAGACCCTCTAACCAAGCTCCTTAGCCTACAAAATTCAGGAATAGGCCAAACCCTCTTAAACTGATGCTCTCGAAATTGGGGACATTACATGAAGTTGGATTGTAATGCTTGACACAAGCAATTACAAATTCAACTCTTTGCATCAAGATAGCGATAGAAGTTGTTGCAAGAAAATCGGAATGATCAAGATTTTTGACTACAGTGTTTCATGTGCCTTCCAAAGCATGCAAATCAAACACTAGATGTACATGATGCAAGTTGATTTCGAAGGTTCTCAGGAAATTGTGGAGCAACACTAATCTGGTCTTGATTTTTGTTGTAGAGTACTACATGTCTAAAAACTTGAAGTTTGACTATGAACATGCCTATGTTTGGAAAAGTTCTACACAAAAGCTAAAAATAGCTCACTAATTTTTCTTCAGAAAAGACAGATTTTTCGAAAAAAAGGCTGAGATCTAGGTTTTGTAGAGAATCTTATTCTGAAAAGACCTAGATCGTCAGATTTTAAAAAATTTGATTTTTTCAAGAACATGCAAGATTCCCTATATAGTATGGCCGAAAAACTGAGGTTTGGGTTTTGTAAACAATCTTGTTGTAAAGAGACCCAGATCGTCAGATTTTCGAAAAACTGAGTTTTTTCCAAAAAAGAAACATCTCCTAAAAAATAAGGACTGGCATGCAAATTTTCAAAACAAAATTGTGGTCTAGGTTTTGTAGAAAATCTTGTTGTGAAGAGACCCAAATCATCAAATTTTCAAAAAACTGAGGATTTCTTGAACATGCGTGAAAAAGTAGACTCTCTTGAAAATTATAAAATTTTCTAATCTTCAAGAAGAGCGAAGAACAAGTAGACCCAAATCGATGAAAGTTGACAATTGTGATCACCTATTTCTAAAAAGTGACGCCCTAGAAAAATAGACCATGAAAAAGTGAGCTTTTGTGCTTGCCAATCTCGAATCCACGAAGAACATTGAAAAATCATTTCGTTTAAGCCTCCAAATCTTGATGAGAAAAAAAAATTATGTTTCTTCCTCTGAAAGCTAACCTGCAAATTATGAAAAATGAATGCTCAAAGCTCTCTTAAATAGAATTTGGAGATAAAAGGCATTTTCATGCAAAACCCTTTTGTTTTGGAGCCTGCATGCAAAAATATCTGACTTCGTTTGCATCACCTCGATGAACTCCTAAAAAATAGGGCGTCAAAATCATGTATATGAGGATATTTGTTTTTTAAAATTTACTAAGTCAAGTTGACTTGGGTGCCTTTCGTGAAATAAGGCGCCCAACTTCAGCAAAGATAGTTTATTTTTTGAAATTTTCAAATTTCGCTCACCTCTACCTCCGTTGAAGACCACCTCTGACTTTGACGATCTGTCAGATTGGCACTGTTGACTAATAATCTCTATTTGACCATGGCAATCTAATCTTTGACCATTGTTGAAGTGATCCCCAGCTTTGTTTTAGCATCCGACATCAACTGATCGTGTTTACAGACCCTCGAAGCTGCTAACTAAGACCGAAATGGAAGAAAGTATGAACGGAGCAAAAAAAATTACTAGAATGAAAAGAAAGGCACCCTCGAAATAAGGTGCCTGGCTTTGCCACTATTAGAAACTTTTTTGAGATTTTCTACTTTTTCGATTTTTCGTGCTTCCAAAAGTTGGTACCCCTATTCGGGCATCATTTTCTGCCAATATGTGAACAATTGAGACTAAAATCCAGTCAATATGGCAAGCCTTATCAAATTTGAGAAGAATGATACCTCATGTCAACCTTCATCGTTGCATTTGACTAATTTGCCAAGATTCAGAACCGAGCTGACGAAGAGGTTTTAACGTTTTTTGCAAAAATGTAAAAAAATGATAAGTGTTGAAGACTTGGGCGCTCTCCTTGAAATTTTCAAATTTTCTTTGATTTTCCTCATTTCGTGTGAAACACCTCTATTTGATCTACAAATTCCCATTGTCCAACAAATCCTATGAACTAGATGATGGATGTATTGAAGAGCATGAACATATCTGAGTTGATCTCCTACTTTTCCCAACCCTAAAACTATTTTTGACTGCATTTGACTGGATCTGAACTGGGCTGACAGAGGAGATTCAAACGTTTTCTGAGAAACGCAAAAAAAATTCTAAGGCATGAGCTCATGGGCACCTTCCTTGAAATAAGGCGCCCAACATCCCCATACTTAACCATTTTTTGAAGATTTTCAACTTTCCTCACTAGTCGTTCACCACCTTCGTCGACTGCGTCGACCTTCATTGTTGATGTGTTGACCGTGTTCACCATTGTGCGTGCATGATCTATGAAAACTGAAAAATTGGCTAAGGCATTGACTTCCAGGCGCCTCCCTTGAAATGAGGCGCCTTTCTTTCCTAGACTTCGAAAAAATTTCACAATTTTTGCTATTTTTAGATTACCCTCCTCCATCGACCGTTTTCCGAGCATCTTTCGCTGTAGATTGATCTGTGCAATGTTTGAGACTTTGAATCTGACACCTAGCAATTGGCCATCCTCCATTGATGACCTCGTAGGTCCTGATTTTTCTTCTGAAAAAGCGAAATAGACCCACGAGAGAAAAACTAACTTTTTGACAATTCTGACTAGACCAGTTTGATCGTGACGTATTTTCAACCAATCAAAATCAATTTGAGCCCTTTCTGCAAAGATTATATTTTTAGACATATTCCTAAAAAATAGGGCCAAAAACCTAAAGTATGGGTTTTGTAGATAATTTCGTTTCGAAGAGACCTAGATCGTTAGAGTTTGAAAAATCTGAGCTTTTCGCCATGTGTGAATCCCTAAAAATAGGGGCCAACATGCAAATTTCTATTTTTAGAAAAAAATTCCGAGCATCCTTTTGACAATAAACCTAGAAAAAACATATGGTCCATTTATTTTTCAGAAATTTCTATTTTTAAAAATTTTGACCTTGTTTGACTTTTGACGACATTTTTTACAAAATATTGACCATTTTTACCAAAATGCCTTAATGAAGCAAAAATTTTAATTTTGGGCGTTACACCTCTGAAATAAGATTCTCTCAAAATGGCCTTGGGTGATCTTCCACACCTATAGACATTGTCGTTTCTGAGGTTTTTGTCCTCAAGAAAGCTTGAATCTTCAAACTACCAGCAAATCCTTACTGCATCTCTTCTCCAATTTTCTCCAAAACAAAATAATAGTCCAAAATTGCAAAATGAGTTTCAAATGCCCTTTTATAATCTTCAATTTGCATTTGAATCTCATTTCATTTAATTTACCTTTCATTTCCCTTTTAATTATGATGCACAACTTAATTAAATAATATCCTTTTAAAAAGTCACTTATACCTCCCTTTTACATATTGGCACTTAATTTTATAATATAAAGTGCACATTAAAATCACTTATATCATTTTAATATAAAGTCCCCTTTTCATATATTTTAATAATGCACTTTATTATTTGGTGTTATTAATATTAAATGCACAGGACCAAGTTAACCCATATAACTCCAGGATATAATTATGTCACCATGACAGATATGGTAACTCTACCAACTGACCATACCAGTGACTTACTATAAATAGTAAATATGCATCAAAGTCTCCTGAAAGGCTTCTGAAAGGACGCACCACAAATAAACTGGGATGAAGAGCTGTCGAACCAAAGACTACCCTCAAAAGGGTCCCCTAAACACTCTGTTAGCCTACGGGGATCAGTTAGTAGACTAACTGTTGTGCCTGATCACTTCCTAGGAAAAGGGGACATGTGAAGAACCCTGTTGGTTCTACTTCAACCCCAGATGCTTAAACTGATATGTTTTGTGTTTTTGAAGGTTTTTGATTTTTTTGTGGTTTTTTTACTCATAAAGATATTGGTGCGATTTTGAAAGAGAATGCTTGCAAAATTCAAATAAAATACTACAGTGCTAAATATGAAGGAATCCAATTGATATATTGATGCCAAATTATTTATTATTCTCCCAAACTGATTACAACTGTGATCAGACAACATGCATAGTAAAAAGCAATAACATTTATTCAGAAAACCTGGTTATTGCAGCCGCCAATAATGGTGAAGATTGAGTACGGAAAGCCTCAGAAAAGCCTTCTCCAGTCTCGAGATTGGTGCAGACTATCCTAGAGATCAAGGCGTCCCATCTGGTGAAGGAAGAAGACCAAAAAGCAAGGTGTCGAAGCTTGTAGAAGAAGTACAGCCTTAAAGCTGAGAAGTACGGCCCTAAACCAGCAATGCATAAATCCGTACCACCTTGGGAAATGTGCTAGATGTATATCAAAACCAACCGCTCAAGAATATCGCTCTCTGGACGATTATTGAATCAAATCCTGAATAATAACTTCACAATAAACTCTATAATAACTTTTGAATGAAGCTATTCAACTGCAGGTAATAAATCAGCTGATATTTCACAGCCTCTGAACTGCAAACACTAAAGATGGCTCGTTCTCCAATGCAAAAGAAAACTAAAACCCTTGGCTTCGTTCTCTGAAGAAGGAAATGGCTAAAATCGTTTCTCATATGCATAATGAATGAATTTCTCTCAAAAAAAACTTATATCTCTTCAATTAGGTCGATTTCCTTCAAAAGGCATCATTTAAATAAAACTTGAATTTCACTTTTAATTCTTCAATAGTTTGGGCGCCCTTTTAATTAAAATAATTAATTAAAAAGTGGCCCCTTCTTCATGATAGTCGACCCCTTCAATAAGTCACTTATGTTATAATATTAAATTACATTATAACTTTATAATATAAGCTTCAATTAAATTAATATTTATTTTGGCAAATAAATATTAATATCTCTCTCAATATAAGTCCAGATGACAAACCGTCTGATGCTGGATGATAAGTGACTGAATCTGCATATGACCAGACTATATTGTTAAAAATAGCAGGGGTGCTCCGCTGAGTGTCTCCACTTACTAAAAATAGTAAGTCAAGCAAATGATGTTTGAAAGATCCCGAACGAAAGCCAAATTGAATAGTTCTGACAACTGAAGCCTAGCCATGCCTCGACAAGACCCTCTATCCTCCATACTAGCCTACGAGGGCCACATAATAGGCTAATCTCAAGTACTAAAAGATGTCAACTGGAAGGGGACATTACAATCCGCCCCTCCTGAAATTGCTTGTCCTCAAGCAATCTCAACTCAGGATGCTGCAAAATCTCCTCACTCTCCCACATAGCATCCTCCACTGGTAAATCTCTCCACTTCACCAGATATTCCCTGATAGTCCTCCTGCGTAGCTGTCTCTCCCTGTATTCCAGGATAGACTCAGGTACTAAAATCAACTTTCCCTCATCATCTAAGGGGGGCAATACTACTGAAGGTACCACACGATGTCCTAATGCCTTCTTGAGGCGTGACACATGAAAAACATTGTGGACCTTACTATCTGTTGGAAGCTCTAGCTCATAAGCCACCTCCCCAACACGCCTGGCAATCCTGAAAGGACCATAATACCGTGGCTTGAGCTTCTCGGATCCACTCTTCCTAAGAGTAGACTGTCGGTAGGGCTGCAGCATGAGATAGACCATGTCTCCCACCTCAAAAGATCTCTCTGTCCTCTTCTGATTTGCATACTGCTTCTGCTGATTTTGTGCCTTAGCAATATTCTCCTTAAGAGCCCTCATAATGTCCTGGCTCTCCTGCAATAAGTCTATCGCACTAGGCACTCTACTATCACTCAGTAGCAAATCAAGAAAACTAGGCGCCTCATACCCGTACAACGCCATGAATGGGGACATCTGAATGGTCATGTGGTAAGTGGTATTGTAACAATACTCACATAAATATATCCACTTAACCCACGCCTTTTGCTGCCCTGCTATGTAATTCTTGAGGTAGCCTTCCACCCATTTGTTCACTATCTCCGTCTGACAATCGATCTGCGGGTGGTAACTGGTGCTCGGTGTAAGCTCGGTCCCACAAAGTCTGAACACCTCCTGCCAAAAGTGACTCAGGTACCGACTATCCCTGTCGCTAACTATGCTCCGAGGCAACCCATGTAATCTGAAAACCTCACAGAAAAATACCTCTGCTACCTATGTAGCTATGTAAGTAGTGGTGACCGGAAAGAAGTGGGCATACTTCGTCAGCCGATCCACAACTACATATATGCAATCTCGTCCTTGGGCTTTAGGCAAGCCCGTAATAAAATCCATCGACAGGCATTCCCACTTACTGTCAGGAATCGGAAATGGCTGTAACAACCCTGCTGGATACGTATTCTCCTGCTTGTTCTGTTGACAAACAGGGCACTCACTCACATACTGAGAACATCTGCCTTAAGACCCTTCCATGTAAATCTCTCCCAAACCTGTTTGTATGTCTTAAAGTACCCGGGATGCCCTGCTGTAGGTACATCATTGAAAGCTCGCAGAATGGTGTTCTTCATCTTTGATCCTAGGATCAAGAAAATCCTGTTCTTGTAAACGATCAAGTCATTTACAAGTGTGTACCTGGTGTCCACAATAGATCCCTCAACAATACCAGATGCCCATGTATCCTTGGCATACTCTGCCACAATCAAGTGCCTCCAATCCTCAGCAATCTATACCATAGAACTCAGATGAGGACGGCGTGAAAGAGCGTCAGCAACAACATTCTGTGTACCTTTGATATAGGTGATGTCAAAGTCATATGCCTGTAACTTACTCACTTTTGCTGACGGTCATTCAAATCTCGTTGTCCTAGGAAATGCCTCAAGCTATTATGATCAGTTCTAATACAAAACTTACTGCCCACTAAATATTGCCTGAATTTGGCCAAGGCATGCATTATGGCCAACATTTCCTTATCATATATACTGTAAACCCTCTCTGGTCCTCTGAGCTTCCTGCTCTCATAAACAATCGGGTGCTTGTCCTGCATAAGCACCGCTCCAATGCCCTCACCAGAAGCATCACACTGAAGCTCAAAAGGCTTCGTAAAATCTAGTAGTGCCAACACTGGACATGTAGTCATAAGCTCCTTGAACCTCACAAAACACTCCTGTGCCTCAGGAGTCCAAAAGAATGCACCTTTTTTCAACAAATCCGTCATAGGTGTTGCATGGCGTGAATATCCACTGACAAATCTGCGATAGAAACCATATAACCCCAGGAATCCTCGCAGATGTGTAAGGTTCGCAAGAGTAGGCCAATCTACGATAACACGGATCTTCTCAGGATCCATCCGCACTCCCTCTGCACTGATAATATGGCCTAAGTATAACAACTCAGTCATCCCTAAATCACACTCGGATTCCTTGACATACAAGGACTCCCTTTCCAAAATGCTGAGTACTGTATCCAAATGAGCCAAGTGCTCCTGCCATGTCCAGCTGGAGACCAAAATATCATCGAAGAAGACAAGTACATATCTCCCCAAATGTGAGTGGAAGACCCTGTTCATGGTGGACTGGAATGTTGTTGGAGCATTGGTTAGCCCAAATGGCATAACCACAAACTCAAAGTGTCCACAATGACAGCGAAAAGCGGTCTTCTCAACATCCTGCTCACGAACTCTAATCTAATGATATCCCGATCTCAAGTCTATCTTCGAGAAGTAATAGGCACCATGGAGCTCATCAATAAGCTCATCTATACGGGGTATGGGATATATGTTCTTAATAGTCCTCTTATTTAGGACTCTGTAATCTATGCACATACGGAGAGTACCATCTTTCTTCTTCACTAGAACAACTGAAGAAGCAAATGGTGACTTACTCGGTCGAATGTGACCCATAGCAAGCAGCTCCTTGATAGTCTTCTCTATCTCATCCTTAAGCCGCTTTGGATGCCGGTAAGGAGTAATCATGACGGGCTTGGCGCCCTCCTCAAGCTCTATGATGTGCTCAATACCTCTGTCTGGAGGTCTCCCTGGTGAAATGTCACTGAAAACCTTCCCATGCTTAACTCTCAACTGCTAAATGTCAGGATGATATTCGGTCTTATGCTGTCCCTCCTGTATAGGCGTCAAAGTGCACTCGGCGGCCCACTCAACCATGTCATGACGCATAAGTCTCTCCATCTGTCGGAAGGAAATAGTCCTGACGTTACTGTCTCGAATGGCCTTCAGTATATGAGTCTTCCCATCCACCTCGAACCGGATCTCTGTGTCTTTGAGACGAAGCATAACTTCCTCAAGGGAATGAAGCCACTTCATACCCAAAACTAAATCAATATCGCCCATATTCACCACATAATAATCAGCCTTGAATTCATAATTATTCAGGCGCAAAGGAAGATCCTTGATCATATGGTCACACTTGAGAGTGTAACCATGAAATAATCCGAGCCAAATTTTTTCAATTTTTCAATTGCAACAAGCAGAGCAATCCACAGTCGTTAGGGTTAGCTCTAAACCAGAACGATACTGAAACAACTCTAACCAGAATGTACACCAGGATCCCGATGAGGGCAAGGTGTGAGCATTGGTCAGAGGATCTGAATGCAAAAACAGAACTGGAAGGAACTCTAACCAAGAATGGTGCCGATGATGGCGAGCATATGGTCAGAGGATCTTCTACCACTACAAGTACTGAAAGGGAACTCAACACCAAGTATGTGCTACCCAATCCAGTATGGAGTTGAGGCGACCATATGGCGGAGTGTAAGAATTACAATGCTATGAAAGGAAATAAGCAATGATGCTGAAAATACTCGACGTCAAGAATGTGCTTTCCAGACTGAGACAGAATGGGAGCTACCATATAACGGAGATATAAATTATTACAAAGCTACTTCAGAATGTAAGATAAGCATTACAAATCAGAATTAAGCAAGATTAAGAACTGCTGCCAGTACTACTGTTCAGCTTACAATATGAGAAGAATTCGCCTGCCAAGAGCATGAAGTTAGAACAATTCAACGAACATCTAATAAGAGGATTCTCCTTGCTTAATGAAGATACTGTTGTGACCTTTTCACACATCGCCCCATTCAGATGGGGACCCCCTTATTTTTGCTCCGTTCCGGTCTTTTGGCTTGGGTTTTTCCTCGCTCTCTCGCTCTGTCTCTTTTCTGGTGTCTGTCTTTCTGGGGGGTTGTGTCGTCATTGAGCTTAAACGTGAAGATATTGGCCAATTCTAAAATTAGGGTTTCATCATTTTTGGTCAAGTCAAGGTCAAGTATGACCAGTAAATTGAAAATTGAACTTAGCAATGTTGTCAGTAGACATCCAACAGGCTTCCAGCCAGTTTTCATTGAATTCCGAGATACTTACTATTTTTAGTAAGTCTGCAATCCTGGACAATTTGTCAGCATTTTCGAGGTTCCGATCATCACACAGCATTCAGAGTACATCGGACTGCTTGCATGCCAAATTTGAGCAAAATTGGACAACTTACTATTTTTAGCAGTCTGGCTTCCAGGGCAAATTTCAGGGTCCAGATGCGTAGATTTTCTTGCATGTCCGATATTCCTTCCGGTTTTTGAGATCTTCGCAACGAGCATAACATGCAGTCGAAGATGAATTCCATCGCCGTGATTCACCTTCCAAGGCTATTTTCTTTAGGGTTTGCATGTCGAGCTTTTTCTTTGCATGTCGATTCCCTCGGCTACCGAAATGCGAATGGTGTGACATGCAAACAAGGATTTCACCTCGCTGAGGAACTTAAGCATTTTAGCGTGTGTCCCGGCACCGCCACCTGCCAGAAATTCAGATTCACGAAATAACATCGGGCAAAGGTCGCTAAATGCAGAGCAAATGAGATCTTTGATACGCGATGTTATTGCTAGGGTTTCCAGTCACCAAAATAGGCATCAAAAGTCAAAATCTTCTCGAAAACCGATGATGTAAACCATCGCGACGGGCCGCTCTTCACAAAGTCAAGGCCCTCACCGTGAAATTTCAGCTCGGAACGAACACCTACTTTACCGGTAGTAAGTCAATTGGAAACATGCTAAAATAAAACGCGCATGCAGCAGTGTCAGCCGACAGGTCACGTGGTGAGGAGCGCCTCATCAAAATTTCACGTCAATCGGAGCTTGGGAGCTATCAGAATCAAGAGCTTACTATTTTTAGTAAGCCACCCTCAGAAATAGGCTATAAATAGCAGGGTTGCTAAAGGTGGCAATATCGACAAGTTGATAAAGTCAGGAGGAAGCTGTGTTTAAAATTTCAGGCCATTCCGAGCTTGGGAGGCGCGAATACGGAGAACTTACTATAAATAGCAGGGCACGATGCTGGCGAGGATGATAAAATTTTGTCTAAGTCTGGAGTCTCGTCCAGCAGGCAAGGCAAAATGCGCCCAGATTGATGAAGAGGCATAAAAAATTTCAAGATGCAAGTTCATCCTTCACACAGGGCAAAATGCGCCCAAAGGAGAGAAGTCAAACAGAAAGTCAACGAAATTTCATCCTGTCCAGGGGTCCAAATGCGCCCAAGATGAAAGGGGAAAGGTTGAAAAAAAATTCTAAGTATGAGAAATCCACCTCAGGGGTCAAAATGCGCCCATCCTGCAAGCAAGGCAAAATGCGCCCAAGGTGAAGGAAAGTCAACAAGGTCAAACATTTTCATCCTTCTCCAAGGCCAAAATGCGCCCAAACTGGGCCATGTCAGGACAAAACGTGGAAGGTGAAGAGTCACCCAAGGATGTTGGAGTGTTCATCCACCAGCAGGGGTGAAATGCGCCCAAGGTGAAGGAGTCAACACAAAGTCAAAGTTTCTATCCTTCATCACATGCAAAATGCGCCCATCCTTCTCTCTCATCAAAATGCGCCCAAATCATGCAAGTCAGGACAAAAAAAACGGAAGTTGAAAAGTCACCTGAAGGTATAAGCAAGTTCGTCCTCCTCCTACAAGGAAATGCGCCCAAGCTTGAAGTGTAAAAGGTAATTAAAAATGGTAAACAAGGCGAAAATGTTACCAAGACATGGTGAAAGATGGTAAAAGGCTAGGCGTCATCCCTCTTCATGTGTAAATGCGCCCAAGGTAAGTATGATATGCGCCAAGGTGGCAAAGGAAAGGTGGTGGGCGTGATTTTTTTTAAATTCCCTCTTAAGGTGTGATGTGCGCCCAAGGTTATAAGTGTTAGAAAAATCTTATAGGCGTTGAAATGTTTTGAAGTATGCTAGGCGCCTCAGGAGGAAATAAAATATTTTCTAAGTGTTGAAAATCGGCCTAGGCGTTGGTTTTTTTAAATGAATATTTTTCAAGTGTGAAGTGACGGGATAAAGATAAAATGAAGTAAGGCGTGCTTGATGAATATAAAATTTTCTAAGTGAAAGTTCCTCTCCACTGGCAATCAACAAAATATTTTCTAAGGCAAATTTTTCAAAAAAAAAATGCAAAGATGAGTTTAAAATATTTCCTAAGGCAAATTTATTTTCCTTGGAAAATACGCCTAGAGCTTCAAGTTGATGAAAAATTCCTCAGAACACGAGCAACTCTTCTCAGTGATAAATCCAGAGACAATGATACTTCAAGTTCTTCAAATTTTTCAAGAAGTCGGAGCAACACAGAGTGATCACGGGCGAAGAACGAGTTTAAATGATGAAAATGATATTTTCCTAAGGTTCAAAATTGATAAATTAAATGAACCCGTTCGTTGGGTACCCATGAATTCGAGACATTCTAGCAAAATTTGCTTCTGGGTACTGAATGTTCGTGATGATGAATGGATTTCTAAATCTTTCAAGCTTCGCCGACACTTTTTCAGTAGGGAATTTGATCAGTGTTTAAGTTATGAATTTTCCTAAGGGAGAATTTTAAATTTTCTAAGGCAAATTCAAATAAATGAGTTTTCAAAGTGAATTTTCTTCGAACGATGAATACGAAGGGAGTTGCCTAGATGATTGTGATTAAATTCTTCGAGGATGAATTTTCCAGAGCAGATGATGAAGTTTAAAATTCGAATTCAAGTAACAGAACTCCGGCTGGTGAGTTAAAAGACGATGAATTAAATTAAATTTTCGAAAGTAAAATCCAGAACGCCAGTCAAAGTCAAGTTTCTAGAAGAATAATATTCCCGACGACTGGAGACAAGTGTCAGAAAAGCCAGAAAGGGAAAAATTCGAATTCTTGAAGTGGAGTAGTGGAGTTTAATGGCACTGGCTAAAAATAACGTCTTCTAGAATTTGAAATTTAGCTATAAAATGGAGAGTTTTTTTCACTCATTTTCACAACTGGAAGTCGAACTTGCTCTGAGAGTGAAGCATTGCAGTGAGTTGCTGAGGCTTGAAAGAATTCGAAATTGTTGCTGAGAAGTTGAGTTTGCTGAAGAGGCGCACTTGGGAGTTGATTTAAATAAGTTGCTGAGAGGTGTTTTGCTGGAGCTTGGGTTTGCTGAGAGTTGAAGAAGACGTCCTAAGTGCTGAAAAGAAGGTACGCCATTGTCAGGAGGAAAAGTGTTTGCTGCAATTTGAAGTTGCTTGAAAGGTACGGCTTTGAGCCTAAAATTTGATTTGCTTGAATTATAGTAAGAGGTGCGCCATTGCTTGAGAAGTACGGCCTTGTTAAGCAGAGGTCTGAAATCTGATTTGTTTAGTTGAGAAAAGCACGAACTTGCTAGTATAAGATTGCTGTTTGAAGTACGAAGTGGTTGGGGTTCAATTTGCTGATTGCTGGTTGAAGTAAAATCATCAAGGTTCACTTAGAAATCTGTTCTAAGTGTTGGAATTCGAATTTATTCAAGAGAGGAGGCTGAGGTTTGCAAACACGAAGGATATTGCAGCCTCTGGAATTTAACTGCAGCCCCTATATCGTGTCTTATTTTATTAAATCTGATTGCTGATGAAAGTTTATTATGTTGCAGATGGCTGAAGCGAGGACAACCGGAAAGGACAATGGTGCCTCAAGACAGGCTACGATCAAGAAGCTGAGCAAAACGTTCATGCCGGAGTCAAAGTTCATTTCAAAATTGGGCAAGTTGACGGACACGAACCTGGGCTCTGTCAACCTGGAAACATTCAAGAATAGGCTGTTTGGGATTGGAAGTCATCGGGCGTCGGTCACTTCGCACAACATCGTCCGAAGTGGGTTATATGCAGCTGCTGGTTTCCCGCCAGCTATTCAGTGTTCTGAGTTGATTATGGAGTGCGCCAATTGCTACGAGAAAGAACACCGGTCGATCACGTCACCAGATGGCCAAGTACTTGCCAATCTCACTCCGGCAGCCATTGGTGAAGCTTTGGGATCCCGGTGCATAGAAACATGATCTACAAGTCCAGGGAGCGAGCGGAGCGTATGTATGCTTCTGCTTTTGAACGATGCATGGACACAATTAACACTCACTGGATGAGCACTCCGAGGCCGTCTCGTACGAAGTTGCCGAAGCAGATCATAGCAGAGGACTTGAAGCAGGAATATTGTGATCTCATCATGATGCTGAGCAGGGTAGGTGGTTGCCCTCAGTCTTATATTTTTGAGCCGTGGATGTTTTATTACATCAACCTGGTGTTAGAAGGAAAGGATTATGTCAATTGGGCTGAGATGATCAGCGATAACATACATGAGCAGCTCCTGAGTTAGCGGAGGACAAAGACATTTTACATGAGTTACTATCTCATTTACATGTTGG